>QANZ01043826.1:309902-331200 GCA_003254925.1 Chamaecrista fasciculata
ACTCCAACTGCGATTTCCTTCCCAAAATTTGTTTTCTCAGAAAATGTTCGAATCCAAGGTCGCGATTCAGCCATAACCACTATTCCACTTCCTCATCCACGTACTGTAGAAGCAGTAGAAGACAAATCCATTTCCATGCAGAAGCTGCTGCTTCTTCATCTTCTGGTAAATATCTTTGGGGCGCGCTTATTTATTATCATATTCTATTGTTTTCTTTTCATTGGCATTAACTTCAAATTTTGGGGATTATTTATCGCTTTCTCCGGTTGCTTATGAAATCCCCTTTTATATGTTAAGTTGATGATAGTTTAGGAGAGCTGGAAAAGTAGTTTCACGGTCATATAGGTTAAAAAGGGAGAATGGATGATCCAATAATTCTGTGGCCAAGTTGCTCCACTGAAGGTGAAGGATACCTTGTATTGTTTTAAAATAGAAGGGGGAGACAAGGTATCCTTCTACAGCACGTGGATGAGGAAGTGGAATAGTGGTTATGGCTGAATCGCGACCTTGGATTCGAACATTTTCTGAGAAAACAAATTTTGGGAAGGAAATCGCAGTTGGAGTTGTCTTTTTTTTTTTTTATTATTGTTGTTAAAATGTTATTAGTTTTTGCATAATAGTCCTTTTTTTATCCACATCATCTAAATTTGCCACTTCAATATCCCAGTCATCATGCCACATCAGCATTAACGGAAAAAATTTAACGGAAATATCGATAGGACTAACGGTGAGAATTTTTCAAACTTATGGGACCAAATCTGAGACGAAAAAACTTATAGGACTGATCTGGGAACTCATGCAAACTTATAGGACCAATATTGCACTTTGGCCTTTTCTTTTTTTATAAAAAAGAGTTTAAGTTTTGAAACATAATCAAATAATTGAGAATTTTTAAACTATGTTTCTGTTTCCCTTATGTTTAGTCTCCCCTCCCCAACCCATGTCTGCACCGACAAAGCAAAGTAATGGGATGTGGGTGCTAACAGATCTACAGTAATGGTGGCATATGGCTCATGACTTTTCCAACGCACACTGCTAGTTAAATAATGTAGGCCATTGCCTACAAAAGTTTGATGGTTGCACCATTCTTCACCTCTCACTCTCAGATGGCCTAATGTATGGGGATAGATTATTATTATTTTTTTCCTTTTCTTTTTATTTTAAATGGGGTAAAGAAAGAGAAAAATAAATAAATAGTCATTTTGATGTGACACTGTAGCAATGCCTAATAATTATTTGTCTCAGTCATAAAAGCTAATATTTTTAACACATGTTAAAATCGTTACTAACATAATTTCTGAATTAATAAATCATAATTTATGTAAATAGTCAAAAGAAATTGAGAAAGTGGAAATAATATTCAAAGAACTAATCCTTCTGTCATGTATACTAAGATTTTAGAGTAAATGAATGATTTGGTCCTTCAAAAAAGTATATGTCTCAATTTTATCTTTTAAAGATAACATTATTAGATTTAGTCACTGAAAAATACATTTAGAATCAAATTAGTAGTTTCATTAAATATACTAACTAGACCTTAAAATAAATCTCATATGGTTCTAATTGTTATTGTTATTGCATTTACTGTTGATGTCTAAAAATAATATTTTTCATAAATTTTATGAATTAATATCTTAACAAAGTAATTAAATTAATTGTAATTACAGCTTTCAGGAATTAAATCTTATAATTTTATCTTTCGTGAGTAATTATTGAGACATCTAACCATTTTTAGCTACCTAATTTACACTAAGTTTTAACATGTCTAGATTGAGTTATAACTAAATCAATTAGATATACACAATTAATTTGATCAATATGTTAGTCTCGATTTTTTGTTGATAAACTGAATTAAATGCCTCCTTCCTATCTCCAATCTCCAATTATACAAAGGCAAAGTAAAATCTTTGATTGTTTACTCTTCTGTTACATATTGTTAATTGCAAGAAACAACAACAAAGCAACTAAAGAATAGAGCGAACAATGAAGCCACATGAACATACTGACTGAGATATTCATGCAGAACAGAGAAACAAAGGTAACGCTTCCTTCATGTATGTGTGTGTATATGAGTATATAACTATATATGTATAGGTAGTAGCCTAGTAAGATCTCCTTCTCCAATCCATCATGAATTTATCATGGGATTAGGAAGAGTATACATATAAACATATTAATTAATAGATTAATTAGTAGTATTGATTAGTGTGGAAGCTTCTCCTCTTTTGGCCTAGAATCTTCTCTAGCTCTTGAGGAGTGCATGGAACTGCAAGAGTACCTTTCTGTGCAAAGCCATACTCTTCTTGAGCTCTGTCCAATAATCCCATGAAAGCAGGGTCACTCAATAAGTCTAGTTCAAGAACAAACCTCTTCGTTTCTTCACCCTCCTTTGTAATAACAGCAAAATATCCATTCTTAACATCATCTGGCACCTCCAAATCTGCATGCCTTCTCAGTGCAAACACTGATACACGCCTCTGTATTCTCCCAACCAAAGAGCTCAGCATTTTCAACAAATCTGAATTTGAATATAATCTCTTCGTCTTGATTGATAGGAAATGTATGTGTATGTAGTGGATTAGCTAGCTAGTTAGTGATTACAGTGGATGTTGCAGAGAGAAGTGAAGTGACCATATTTATATTGAGATTTCATGACCGAATAGTGAGACATTTTGTGCGTGTGGAGCCATTGGACCATTTAATGCAAATGTTTGACCACTCATGTTCTTCTTTCTAATACGCGCTATTCTGATATTTTTTTTTTCTTTTGGCCAAACGCGCTATTCTGATCTTATTAAGTATAAAATAATCAATTAATCACACAACGTGCTGTTCCTTTTCTTTTTATATGTTTAGCCTGACTGATCGATGCAGAACTCACATGAGCCACTTGCTTCTCTCATTTAAATTCATCTCCTTCCCAACACCAAGATATATATCTATACTATTATATATGTATCGTGAAATCACTACCGAATCCAATATGTAACGTCCATTTAATCTCATGCATATATATCCAACCAAGAACTTGATCAGATTTCTTCTGATTTCTGAAACCGAAAAGACCCAGTAAATTATTCTTTTTGTCTTTCAACTAAATATATCCAATTTGTAATTTTGGTCCCTCAGTTCAGAGAAGTTAACCCTAAATAATTTTTTTATTTTTCAGTTATAGTCAAAAGTTTAAGTTGTTAGTTTAATTCTTTAAAATCTAACTTGTTAATAATTATATATGATGTAGATTTTTCTACTTCAATCTTTAGAGAAGGAATGTCATAGTATGTGGAAGTAGTTTGAAATTTTGAATTATCTCCCAAATAGAAAGAAATGAGTAAAGTGCACACGAAATTTTGAATTTTCAAAGTAATAGCACAGAGTCAAGTCTAATAGTAGAAAGTAGAAAATAGTCTCCCATCCAAATATTTATTAGGAGATCGATGTGCGTGTATATATTCAATATCTAACAATACTTCGAATTAAATTATCTTTGATAGAAGTCAGAAGATATATGCATGGGAAAAATGTTAAAAATATTGAAATTTTGAATTCTTTGCTATCAATCTTCACAATGAATGATGCCCCGTGGATAGTGACTATGCAAGTATCATTGATTTATGATATATCATTATCTGGGGTCTACTCTCTAGTAAGCAAATTTAAAAACGCTTTAATAAAAGATATACATGTTTAATCCTATATTATCTATAAGACCAAGCCTAAGTAAGCCTTAATGAATCCAAGCATGTTATAATGACAAAATGCCTGATATGGAGGAACATACATGAAATTTCTCGGGAGGCAGAATGGAGGCTATGTTCGTTGGGTGCAGAAACATAGCATTTAATGCAATATTTGACGGGTCATTTTCTTCCTTCTCATCATGGATTATCTTTTCACTATTGATTCACCCATTTGGAAGTTTCTTATACACGAATTAGAACAATGGGGCCAATCACTACCGCCCTCAAGAGCAGATTATAATTTTCCGTGCAGTTGGTACAAACTACAAACAACCTGTACTGTAGGACTTTTATATGTTAATATTATGTCCATACCCTATTCTACGTGTCGGCAATTATTAATTTAAAACGAGACTTTAATTTTATTACAAGTCTTATATATATATGTGTCATGGCCGAGTTCTTTGATCAGTTTTAGATCTAGGATTACTTAAAAAATAGGCAAAAGTATTTTTTTGTACCCTAAAGTATATAGAGTTAATTTTAATTGTACCCCAAAGTATGAAGTCAGTTTCAGAAGTACCAAGATACTTTTGCCTAATAAATATTTTAATGGATCATCATGATATTTTTTTTTTCTTTGACAAATAACTAGAGAGAATAAATTTAGCTAGGATAGAGAAAAAAAAAAAGGAAAGAATTCACGTACATTTTATTGAAATATTCTCTTTAGCCTCTCATGGATCCTTTTTCTTCTAAAATTTATCTCTTATTGATAAAAATTGGTTCAATTGATAAAAAGTTAGTTCATAACTCACATGATTGTGAGTTTAAATCTCATTATGGATCAGAGAGTTTTATTGATAGACAATTTTTATTAAGTGTTCATATTGAATTTATTCTAGGCATGTTTTGACTCTGAAACTAAACTCACCTCACTATTTATTTACAGGAAATCTCTGTATTCATTCTTTGCGGGGAGGAGTGATTCGCAATTAAGTTTTTTGGCGGTTCGTTCATTAGAAATATAGACTTGAGTATGGTTGATATTTGCAGAAATCCTCATATCGTTGAGCTTGACTTTGAAATTAAAGGTGACTTGCGACTTGTGGCTGGAGTTAATATTGATGACGCGGATAACAAGTTACTACTTAGTTCAATAGAAGAAAGTAGACAATATAGCCATAGGTAAGTGAACACGTAAGGAGAAAACACAATATGTGGTAGTATATTAATATTCTTATCTAATAATCGTCATCGTATCCCTATCAAGACTGTGACTGCTCTGAGGCGTAAATTACATGCAGCTCTATGCTTGGGGTCCTTAAATAGTTAAATACTATTGATATTGAATTCACAAAGCCATGGCAAGATCTTAATTAATTTATACTGATAGATGATCTTCCACGTCTGTCTTGTCTCTAGTTCAAATACAATTTGGTTTCCCCCTTTCTGTGTGCTAGCTATATGAAGTATTTCATTATTGTAAACTATATTTTTCATTTATCATAGAGAAAAACAGATGTCTTAATTTCTACTTGTATAGTTGGGTTTTGCTTGAGAAAAGGATATTACGGCAGAAGGGGTTAATTATTTTGATAAAATCAGCCCTTACCCTCTTCTCAAGTAGAAAGACCTAACTCACTCAAGTTAAAAGAGATTTTAAAGGGAGAAAGTTGTCTTATTATATATAGAGAGTTATAAAGCCCTTTAACTAAGCGATGTAGGACTTCAACACACCCCCTCATGCTCGACATTAAGAGTGTGAAGCCAACGGGTTATTCTCAGGGCAGTCCACTATAAGGCTCATCCCACATGCCAAATTAGACTCTGATACTATGTAGAAAGGCCTAACTCACCCTAAAAGAGCTCTCAAGGGAATGTGTATTTCAACACGGTCCCTTCCCTTGAAGTGAGAAAGCTTTTTAACCAGGCAATGTGGGATTTCAACACGTCCCTTAGGGCTTTTTTTCTACCTCCATATTATGATCGCCACCTTAATGCTTTGAAGTGAAATTGACAATATTATGACACTATTTTACTCTGCAACACCACTTCTCCCTCAATCTATTTTTCTTCACACAACACAGAGGAAAAGGCCTCTGCTCCAGTTGCCTTCACTGAAAATGAACTTTAATTATTTGCTAGTATCTGTCCTTTCCAGCAATGTTCTGATTGTTTATATATGATCCGTCACGTTGTAGAGTACTCAGAAAGAAGTTTATCATATTATATATATATATATATTGATGAATTGAATTAAAATATATTCAGTTGTAGGTGTATATATATAGGATCAATTTTGCTGACATATTTGAAATACATCCCTCCAATTCACAGTAAAATATTACATTAATTATTTACTCTTCTTTGTTACATATATGTTAATTGCAAGAAACAACAACAAAGCAACCAAAGATTACAGCGAACAATTAAGCTACATGAACATATTTATTGATATACTCATGCATCACATAGAGAGACAAAAGTAAAACTTGTATATATTAATGGATTAATTAATTAATAATGATTAATGTCGAAGCTTCTCCTCTTATGAACTACAATCTTCTCTAGCTCCTGAGGAGTGCATGGAACTGCAAGAGCACCTTTCTGTGCAAAGCCATACTCTTCTTGAGCTCTGTCCAATAATCCCATGAAAGCAGGGTCACTCAAAAAGTCTAGTTCAAGAACAAACCTCTTTGTATCTTCACCTCCCTTTGTAATTACAGCAAAATACCCATTCTTAACATCTTCTGGCACCTTCAAATCCCCACCATGCCTTCTCACTGTAAGCACTGACACACGCCTTTGAATTCTCCCAACCAAAGAGCTCAGCATCTTCAATAACAATTCTGAATTTCAATAACCTTAAAGTTTGTGATTATTAAGAGTGTCTTGTTGCAGAGCGTAGTGAAGTGACCATATTTATATTCAGATTGGATGATCCAATAGTGCAGACATGTTTTGCGTGTGGAGCAATTGACGATTTGACCACTCATGCTCTTGCTTCTAATACGTGGGCCGTTCTTATCTCTAAGCAAATAAATAATCCCACAAAGTGCTGTTCCATTCTATATAAATATATATATGTTTAGTTTTGACTCATCGATCGATGCAGAACGCACATGAGCCACTTGCTTCTCTTCTTCTAAGTCCTAACACCAAGATATATGTAGCCCCAAGCCCCAAGTAATTTCACTATCGATAATCTGGCCAAAATGGAAAAATCACTATATCGAATCCTGTATATAGCGGTCATTTAATCTCATGCATGTGCTTATACAAAACCAAGAACTTGATCAGATTTTTTCAAGTTTCTGAAACCGATAAGACCCAGTGATATTTTTCGTTTTGTCTTCCAAACATACATTTGATTTGTAAATTTGGTCCCTCAATTCAGAGAAGTTAACCCTTTATACTAATTTCATTCCTCTATATGTATATTTGTTAATTATTATAGCCAAACGATTACTTAACTCTTCATATAAAATCTAACTTTTTTTAATAATTTTATAACTAAAGTAAGTTTTTCTAACTAAGTCTTTAGAAATTGAAGGTTTGAAATTTTGTATTCCCTTCCCAATGTAGAAACAAATGTTTAAAGCACACATGAATTTTTGAACAAAATGTATTATATGTATAGCATGTTCCGCTCTGCATCGTTGATATGTGATGTATCATTATCTGGGTCTACTCGCTACCAAAAAAACATTTTTATAAAAGACATACATGTTTAATTGAGAGAATGAATTTTCTATATTTTCATATTCTATATTGCCTGTGGAGATAGAAAGATAAAGTATTGATCTTACAATTTACACTTTTTTAAGGGTAAGTTACAATTTGTACCTTATTCTATGGACTATTTTCGTTTTGGTACCCTGTTTTTTCAAAAGTGACACTTTGGTACTCTATTCTTTGCATGGTTAACATTTTGGTGCTCAAATTTATTTTTCTGTTGAGTTTTGACAACAAAGTCGCACATGACCATCACGTGTACAGTAAAACACCTAAATGTTCATGTTCCTTTCATTTTTCACAATTCAAACAGTAAAACGCTCCAAAATTCTCTCACTTCAAATCTCAATGTTTTTCACGATTTTTAAGTATTTTAGCATCTAAATCGTGAAAAATGAGAGGAAAACAGATATTTGAGTGTTTTTACTATACATGTGATGGTCACATGCAACTTCGTCATCAAAATTTAACTAAAAAATAAATTTGGGTACCAAAGTGTTAGTCGTTGCAAAGAACAAAATANACACTTTTTTAAGGGTAAGTTACAATTTGTACCTTATTCTATGGACTGTTTTCGTTTTGGTACCCCGTTTTTTTAAAAGTGACACTTTGATACTTTATTCTTTGCATGGTTAACACTTTGGTGCTCAAATTTATTTTTCTATTGAGTTTTGACAGCAAAGTCACACATGACCATCACGTGTCCAGTAAAACACCTAAATGTTCATGTTCCTTTCATTTTTCACAATTCAAACGGTAAAACGCTCCAAAATCCTCTCACTTCAAATCTCAATGATTTTCACGATTTTTAAGTATTTTAGCATCTAAATCGTGAAAAATGAGAGGAAAACAGATATTTGAATGTTTTTATTATACATGTGATGGTCACATGCAACTTCGTCATCAAAATTTAACTAAAAAATAAATTTGGGTACCAAAGTGTTAGTTGTTGCAAAGAACAAAATATCAAAGTATTATTTTTGAAAGAACAGGTACTAAAGTGAAACTGGTACATAGAATAGGATACCAAAGTGTAATTTATCTTTTTTTTTTTTAACTTCACAGGAAATACAAATAATAAAAATATAGAAGATTCAGTCCTGTTTATAAATTCTACATTATCTATATGACCAAGCCTAATTAAACCTTACTTAATGAATCAAGCATTAGCATGTTATAATGAGAAAGTGGCTGTTATGGAGAAACATGCATGAAATTTCTTGAGAGGCAGAATGGAGGCAATGTTCGTTAGGTGCAGAAACATAGCATTTAATGCAACGTTTGACGGGTCATTTTCTTCCTTCTCATCATATCGTCGATCGTACGCGGGACTTCAAGCTAAGGCTGCAATCTAATATAATAAAGTTTCCTATATATCCTTTTTTGTCTGCTCAATTTGAAGTTTGTGTTAGGAATCTGTGACTATTAAGCCTATTTTAAGATCATCTTTTCATAATTGATTGACTCATTTGAAAATTTATTATATATATAAATTAGAAAACATAAACGTCGCCAATCACTACCGCCCTCTTCCATAGGCAGATTAATTCCGTGCAGTTGGTACAAACTACAAACAACCTGTACTGTAGGACTTTTATATGTTAATATTATGTCCATACTCCATACGCTTTGTGTCGGCAATAATTAATTTAAAAGACAGTTTATATTATTCATATTTAATTATAATATATATATATATATTGTTTCTACGGAGATTGTAATTTTTGTTCAAGTCTTATGTGTCAAGGCCGAATTCTTTGATCATCGGTCTTATATCCATGTATTTTAATATATCCGGATATATATTCTCTATTTAGCTGGAGAGAATGCTTGTAAGAGAGAAAAAAAAATGTAAGAATTATGTGTATCTTATTATGTGTCTCCAAATTTTGTTGGAAATGATAAAGTCTCACATTGAAAAAATTCTAAAGTATATGTATAATATTAAAAGTGTGAATGTTGGTTGAAAATTGGAGGTAGGTGAGTTTGTGCAAAGTCCCACATTGTTTGGGTTTAGAATGCATGAGGGACTCAACTAGTATAAAAGGAGGCTTAAGGCTTGAATATAAGTACACCAAGTCAATACACTTTAAGCATTGTATTAGACTTATAAATTCCTCCCTCTCTTGTATTTAATTTTAGAGTTGTCCTCTTGTTGTTAGAGTGTGAGAGGTGTAGTCAAATAGTTGATTTGAGAGAGTGTGGGTGTACTTGGTGTGAGGGTTGAGAGAAGATGTGTGATGTAATAATTTTCACATAGTATTTTCTCTAGTTGTCTTTTGGCAACGGTCGTGGGTTTTTTCCCGGTTTGGGTTTCCCACATTAATTTCTCTTGTGCTGTGATTGTAGTATTATTCCATCTTGTTTCTCTATTTTAATTCTCTGCTGGGGTATTTTTTTATGCCCAACAAAAAGAAGGCCAAAGTCTTATTTTAGTCTCTCATATTTACTCAAAGTTCTATTTTGGTTCATCAAGTTTTTTCGTTCTTGGTCTCTCATGTTTGCTCAAGATTCCGTTTTGGTCCGTCAAAAATTTTTATTCTGTTTTGGTCCCTCAAATTTTCAAAAATTTCACTATTAGCCCATGACTCTTTTTCATCCATTTATTCAGTTTAAAAAAAGAAAAAAAAACTAACTTTAATCTCCCAACAATTTTGCTCTTTTGCATTAAGGTCCTTTTTTTTTGTAAAAGAGCAAAATTGTTGGGAGGTGAAAGTTAGTTTTTTTTTCTTTTTTTTTAATAGAAAAAGTGGATAGAAAAGAATCAGAAATTAGATGAAACTTTTTAGAAACTTGAGGGACCAAAATAAAACTTTAAACAAAACCAATAGGACTTTGGCCTTAAAAGAATGTCATATCAATCAAGTTGTTAATTATATTTTAGACAAATGATATCTTTTATATTTGTGGTCCTATTCAGGCCTAATACTCTGTCATATAATATAAATTTGAAGCTATCAAATTTTAGCAGGCCCCATATTTTCCCATGTATACAAGAAATTAATCTAACTCTTCATTCTTTAAGGAGAGCTGGGATTGAGTCTCGATTAGATTTTTAAGTTAATTAACATGAGTTTTAAATGTGACTTTGAAGGTTGAGCTAGCATGTGATGACGCGGATAACAAGTGAATTGAAGTTACTACTCAGCATAGTATTAAAAACTGGACCGGATCGGGCGGGCCGACCGGTGAACCGGAGCCCAGGCCGGTCCGGAGAGAAATAAAAATACCGGATTGCAGTTGAACCGGTAGTCACCGGTTCAACCGGCGGTCCGACCGGTGAACCGGTTTGACCCGCCAAAGTTTGCAAAATTATATATTGACCCCAAAAAATTACAAATTAGTCCCTGGATACATATTATAGATGGACTAAAATTAAAACTTTAAAAAAAATTTGGGGTCAATATGTAATTTTTACAAAACTTGTTATGGTTAAAATTGCAAAATAACTCCAAAGGTACTAAAGTGTCTAATATTTACTTTATATTTAAATTATTGCAATATATTAATGTGTATTTAATGAATATGTATATTTGAAAATGTATTTTTTAAGTAAACCGGCTCAATCAGTTAAACCAGTGACTCAACGGTTGAACTATTGAACCAGTAACCCGAACCTTCCACCGGTTTGATGAGCGGTCCGGTTTTTTGCACTATGCTACTAACTTAAATATGTGGTTGTGGTTCTTCATGAACGACGAGCGTCTAATATATATTTCGTCCTTTTCTGGTTGAAATTAATAGTACTGTCACTGACGTATCACTTGCCATCATCGACAAGTGTATAAGATTAAAAGGGACGCAAGACTTACCTTTAATTTGTTCGACTTAGGACAATCATGAGTTACTTATCTGACAAAGAAATCATATATATAACTAGTCATGCATGCATGTAAAGATAATATAAATACAAATTAAAACATTATCATGTTGAATTGTTTCTATCAAATAATTTTAAATTGTAAATTAACATTAATCACAAACGTTAATTTTAAATACATAATGTATGTATATATTAATTAAGTTATTGATTTATGTTGAAGCACCAATACTGTCTAATTATTATATTGGACTATATATGTTTCACTCATGAGTATAATAGTTAGAGTCATTTTGTGATACGATAGTTTAACCATTTTTATATTAATTTATATTTTAATAAATACTTTTTTCCCTATAAATATGTTAAAATGGTAGTAAAGGGTGTAGCACTGTTAAACGGGCCGGCCCGGCCCGGCTCGGCCCGTTACGGGCCACGGGCTAAACGGGCTGGGCCGTTTAGGGCCGTTTTTAAACGGGCCAAATTTTTTAAACCCAAGCCCGCCCATTTAGCGGGCGGGCCGGGCCGCGGGCCTAAACATTTTTACATGCAAATTTTCTTAAAAAAATGTAAACGGGCCTAACCGCCCCGGCCCGTTACGGGCCACGGGCTAAACGGGCCGGGCCGTTTAGGCCCGTTTTTAAACGGGCTAAATTTTTTAAGCCCAAACCCGCCCATTTAGCGGGCCGGGCCGGCCCGCGGGCCTAAGCCCGTTTTGACAGTGCTAGGTGAGTACCTCAAATTAATTAGTTGTCTCACTAAGTTACTACTGGCTTCTCCTTTCTTCACCTTAGGATTTCTCAATGATTGATTAACTCAATAGTTTATTATGGATTTCAATTCAATCTCAAGTATAATTTAAATTTCTTTCACTAATCTAAATCTATTATATCATCTGCAATCAAACTTTAAATCGCCGGTATGTTATTTATTTGAAAGTATATCATAATATCATATTTAAACATACCCTGACACTACCTAGCGTCCAATAATTAATAATAAGTAATAGCAATTCATGAATATCATTAAGTTAATTAAAAATTGTGATAGTTGTCTGTACTTTTTGCTCGACCACACGTATATATAACTGATTGGCTTTTCCAGAATAAGGTATGTATGGTAGCCATCGCTAGTAGGCACTGACACCACTTGCAATATTCTTCCATCACTTTCATCGAACTTGACATTAATATAATGCATGCATGAAATATATGGGGATGGTGAAACCCAAATCGTAAAATAAAAACATTGGATGATTGATATCAAAACACAGACTGATGACAAGCTTAACAAAAAAGTAGACTCTTTTCTAGCTAGTGAAGTTCATATATAAATATATATGAACAATATATAATTCTAGAAATATATAGTGTGGAAGACGAGAGAAATGTGAGAAAAATACACTTCATCAGGTACTAATAAGTACTAAGTACTAACTAATTAATGACAGAATGGTAAAAAAAATACTGTTAACAGCATAATTAAATCTGATCTAACTAATAACAGATAAATGCCACAACTAATGATCCCTTAAAATAATTACTGAACTGTACGTACATGATTCTTCATCAATCTGAAACGAAATTAGGTATCAGAATATATATATAGTAGCCATTGCTAGTAGTCACTAATTCACTCATTCTCATGTATCAAACTTGACATAGATTATTGCATGTGCGTGAATATTATAGAGATATGGTGAAACGAACCCAAATCGTAAAACAAAAAAAATTAATTGGATAACTAAGATGAAAACACAAACTGACAAGCTTAATAATAAAGAAGTAAACTAATCAGTACTTTTTACACAATTAGTTTATGATTTTATTGATCCGTAAACTTAAGTGGAATTACTCAAAGTGCATACATAAAGCTAAGTACACATTGCCTAATATAGTTCATTCAGATTGTTTATCCAATAATTCTGAAATCTGAACTAGTATATATATACTTAGAGGGAAGATGAGGAAGCTAATATGGTTAAGTGTAAATTAAGTATGGTGGTGGTGTGGTGGAGATTGTAAGATGGAGTGAAGTTGTTGAGGGGAACAAGGAAGAGTAAGAGGACCATTGTGGTGAAAGCCATACTCTTGGGTCGCCTGATCTAGCAGGCTCAAGAAATGTGGATCATTCAAGTATTCTATTCTCACTATGAATCTCTTCTTCTCTTCACCCTTCCCTGCTACCACTGCAAAATGTCCTTCTCCAACATCTTCTGGCACTGATGAATTTGAATTAGAATTAGACCCCCACAATAATGACGTCTTCACCTTCAACGCCTTCGCCATCTTTGCGTACTTACTTACCAACTTCTTCATTCTCTATCACTCTATATCTTTGTGTCTTGATGTTTTTTGCAGGTTTCTAAGTTAATATGTATGTATTTATGTATATATATATACATATTGCAATATTGTTTGTTGCATGGAATGAATAAGAAACACACATGAAGGTTCTTGTACATATCTGTCCATTCCGTGTATGTGTGGACTTCATTCCTGCTTCGTTAATTTCCACTCATTTAATTTAATGCAACCTTTGACGCGTTATACTTATATTTACCTTAATTGATATTTTTTATTATTCTTGATTCAATAGCTAATACAGTATATTATACGCGGCCCCTTGTCTCTTTGCTAACAATATAATCCTATTTCGTTTTCAGATTTATAAATTTCAATGTCATTCGGTGGCATTTGAATGAATCTCGTAAACACAGATTTGCCTTTCTACTATTGTCATGCTTGTTTAGTCTAATTAGTGACAACGCAAATGTCTAGAGCACGCGATCGTGCATTTGGCAAGGGGACATCCGTGCATTTTCACCCATAATCAACAACTGATCCATTGGTGTCGCCAAATGTTACTGTTTTTCTCACCATTCATCATATGTTCATCTTTATACACATATTTATCAATTAAACTAATCTATTTATTTCTAATTTTATCAATCCATAAATGCTTTCAGTCACGTTTATATTGACTTTAATTTGTTTGGCCTGGGCTACCTCCTTCCTTCTTAAGTATTTTTTAATTTGTTTATACGTTTTTTGTATATATATATATAATGACTGAGATTCCCATATATTTTAATCTGACAACTATATATATATATATATATGTCATCTCTGAGTATATACCAATTAATGTGCTGGATGATGACTACATCGATTCGTCCTTCTATTTCGATATATTCAAACTTGATAGAATGATTTGTTTATATGTCCTTAATTTATGCCACAACTAAAAGTCGGTACTCGCCTACTCGGATATACTACTGTTTATGATTCTTAATTCAGCTCTCAGCTAAAAATTCAAAATTCCTTCCATCAAATAAATCTCTTCCTAATTAATTATAGCGACAAAACAGGCTGCTCTAAATTGAAGCTGCTTCAGTTATCTTATATTTTATATTAATTAGTTCTACTTTTCTACATGCTTGGAACGACAGGCCACATGCTTCTTGCCTACATCAGTTCTGATGTTGCAATTAGTTATAACAAGTTCACACACACAGTCACATAGAGACTAAGATTACGCATCTACCACAATAAATGAGTTGAAATTTATATTGACTATATATTACACAATATGTATTTGTGTTCAACAAGCTGGATTCATGTTCTGATCACTATATATGCGTAGCAATGCAATTGATCATAAGGACATATAGGAATATTGTATGGACTAAGTAATTCCTTAACATTTTATATATATTAATATTAATTATTTAACCAATTAACCTGCTAAAATGTTTCAAAGTTATATATATATATATATATATATGAAACAGGTGCACATGTAAGAGCTTGCAACACCAAGTAATAACCAAAGCAATATAAATCTTCAGATTTTCAAAAAAAAAAATCCACCATTTTTTTTTAGAATTTTAAGAACTCTCCGCAACAGAGNGACTTCAAATACTAGCGAGAACATAATAAATTTTCAAGAGGCATAATTGAATATGGGTTATTTCATACTCCAGTTAGAAAGGCACGACTTGATGTCGGTGTCATATGTATATAATATGTTTGTTTCAATTTACTCACTCTAACGATGGTCATCGTAGGATTTAGATCACAAATTGATTTGACAAAGTTTATGGAGTCACCTTGATTATAATAAAATGTATCATTTGGTGTGTTAATAAAATTCTACATAATAAGTGACATGATTAGGCCATCAATATTAACTATTAATTAAATATGCAACCTCAGAAAAGATTTTAACTTCAATGAATCTATTTCTGAGATTTTCCTAAAGCTATATATATATATATATATATATATATATGAAACCTGAAAGCATGTATGCTATGGCTATAATTAACTATAATTTTGATTAAATTAATGCCTATACAATAATTATTATACCATTTATAAAAGAATGAAATATATTAATATACATGATAGTTAAACATCTTTCTTCCTTTGAAAATTGTTTACCTTTAATCGACTATATGGGGTAAAATTTAAATTGGTCTTACAATGTTGCATCTATTTCAAATTGATCCTACATATTTTCATAATTTCTCCACCAAAACTATCAATTATAGTCATATTTTTTTTATTTAAAATTTGAATGGGACGAGTCTAAAGCTACAAGATGCTTTTCACAAAACTTTTTCAAGTAAGCTCGTTTCATAGTTAAATAAGTAAAATTATTTATTTCTCCCGTTTCAAGTTTGAATGTGACAATTTTAGAAATATATGTTAACTTTTAAAGAGTTTTTTCTCTGTCTCATTGAGATCGTCAACAATTAAGCTCAAATTACACTTCAAAAGTAGGTTTGAAACTAAAAGTGAAAAATCTTTGAAGTATAGTCTAAAACCTACTTTCGGGACAATTTGATCTTATTTGCGAAAGGTTTCAACTAGACAGAGAAATAACTTTTCAAGAATTAACACATAGTTTCGAACTCGTCGTATTCAATCTTAAATTGAGAGAGATACATGACCAACTTAACTTATTTGACCGTAAAATGAGAAACTCACTTTTCAGATTCAATTTGATTTGTTTGTTGACGGCCTTATCTAAATAGAAAAAGTACTCGTCAAAAGCAAATTGTAGCTTCGAATTCGTCGTATTTGAATTTGAAATAAGAAAGATATGACTACATCTAGCAGTTTAAGACCAATTTGAGAAATTATAAAAACATGTAGAATCAATTTGAAATAAATGAAACATTTAAGACTAATTTGAAATCCACTCGATACATTTAAGACCAATTTTGAGGTTTTGACTGACTATATGTTACTCTAATTCATTGTAATAAGTTCACATAGGTGCAACTTAGAAGAGAATAAGAAATAAGATAGTGATTTGGAGAATTTGAGCTCTCTTACCTCACAAATATATATATATACACACACATATACAAGATGTCCACTTATTTAATTTGGGGAGAAATAAAGTGTTTAGGGTAGCGCTCCGAAAAACTCAAAGAAATAATAAAGGATTGGGATCAATAGCAAACTCAAATTCCAATTCTACCATGAAATGCAAGTCAAAAGCTAGCACTATTACAGGTAGTCGTCCCGAGGGCTAGCTAGAAGGGGAGAACTAAGAATATGAAAAGTGTGGCCGTAGAGGCATAATGGATCCAATGTGGAAGCAACTAGTTTAGTCATAGTGTTATTTTACAGGGTCAGAATTAGTAGCTAGGAACGTGGTATGGCAACCCATAACATAACAAAGGCATATTAATAAATTCAAACTGTGGAAGGGAAAGCAAATAGAAATAAAAAAGAAAAGACGAGAAACGAGAGGGAGTTGTAGTGTTTGACAGCTAGCCCTATTTCTATTTGGTTGAAATGATTCTCTTCAAGTCATCTGGTTCACAAGGAATTGCAAGTGCTCCTGTTTGAGAGAACCCAAACTCTAGTTCAGCCTGCTTCAGCAGCTTTACAAAGTCAGGGTGATGCAGATAACCCAATTCAATCACAAACCTCTCTGCTTTCCAACCTTGGGTGGCAACCACCACAAAGTGTCCTTGCTTCACTCCTTTTGGCTGCTCTGAGAAATTCCTCTGCCTCTGCATTTGCAGCCTCCTCACTATGTTCCCCACAATTCTAAATCCTAGGCTTCCCTTCTTCCACAATCCCAATAATCTCTTGTCTTTACCCATTATCAGATAGATGAATAACGGGAGGAGTTTGAGTTTGAGCTTGAGTGCATGTTTTGTACGTGCAGTGGTATAGGTATATATACGACATATAATGGGTTTTAATTTTATGGTGTGAGGATGGAAGATGGCATTGGGATTCCGAATGATGACCAAGTGCGCTAGGGGGCTGAGACCATTGCATGTGAATCTATACTATGTACAGTCATTGCACTCTCCATTTTGGGGACGAAGTTAGCTGTTTCATTGATATATCATCTTTCATCACATTTAAGAGAGGAAACTAACATAATAATGAAGGGACAAAAAGGTTCCCGGAGCCGGCATACCAACTCTTCTGGTCATCATATATCGTATACTTTCCTCAGTACGACCCCCCCAAAACAGTACCTTAACACATGAATCACCAACCTTGCCAAAACCTACTCTAAACTTCCCCTTTTTTTGTCTGCGATTACAATTTCTTTCTCAAATAAATTCAATTCATAAATATTACATAAAAATTCGTGTGTTGCAAGTTTCCAAAGTGGGATAAATCAGAGAATGAGCATGGAGAGAGAGGACACGACAAGAGGTTGAATAACATGATCATACCTTATATTCTACAGAGTTGTAGCAACACAGACATTTTGGATGTGTAGATCAGAGAGAACTAACAGATGTGTGGTGCTTTCACCGTATCAGGCTTCCCGCCCACTAGTTTTCAACTATCTTGTGTTTCTAAATTACCAATGAATGCATAAGAGTGGTGAGTACCAGATTAAACTGAAGCCGTCCTATATTGGTCCATGTGATCCAAAGCCTAAAAAGACTATTACAAATTAAATGCCAAAAATTTAGGAGCAGACTTAACAACCAAAGCAGAAAAACTTTCAGCTATCCTCCACTTATGAAATGAAATTATACAGCAAAGCAGAAAAACTTTCAGGTAATTTCCAACCCGCAAGACATTAGTGATACTGCGAAAAGATTAAATTAAGTCCACCATCATCAATGGTGTGATCTATGAGCCACAGCGTGCCTACAGCAAACAACTCTTACTTCTTACTGACCAACAAAGAAAGTCTGTTGTAACTCTCATTGAACTTGATCAAGAACAGGCCAAAAAAAATAGATTAAGAAGCTGACGCGTAAAGAATTACCTGTGCTTCTTCCGACGAATAACAATGCATGTAATAACATAATGGATACTAACTTAATAGACTAATGAGCTTTGAAGTGGAGGATAGCTTGAAGGTTAAATCTAGATTTAGTTGCCTTCATAATAATATATCCTTAGCATATGAAACATTACTGAAGCCGACCAAAGCTGCTACGCTCCAACAATTTCCATTATAAGATAGAACATGAGATTTGATAAATCACTTCCCAACATACCCTGCAGTCTTTTTACCATAAATAAAAGCATGTTACTACATTCCAGAATTGGTGCCAGGCTATTCCTTGTGGTATTTTTACTTACGACAAACTTGCTACGTAAAAATAAGAAGCCCAAAGCATACCTTGTCCGACCAAATTAAATTCAACAGTTACACTTTCCTTGAAAAGGAAGAGTAAACAAATCAGAGCCTAAAATACCCAACTTGGATTATTCACTTATTCTAGCAAGCTACAAGAGGACAACCAAACTAAAATTTTTCTCTATACCTAATTAAGAACAAGACATTTTCATGATAAATTCCTCCATGATATCAAAACTAGTGAGACAACAATATGGTGGAAATTATTAAGAAAGTCTGAAGTCTCTCTATCATTGTGGTTACTCCTAGTGATAAGAGTTAGCTGATTCTGGACTGATCATTACATAGGGCCGATCATCCTAATTCGTACTGGAGAATCAAAAGCAATATTATTCATGTTCACCATGTATCTCATAAGTAAATATCAGATAATTCACAACCACACGCTCTGTGTTCCTCTTAAGTATATACTGATTAGGTGCATGATTTATGACGAGAAATAAGAAACAAATTTGTTATATACATAGAATGATGAGAATCAAAGAGTAGGTTTACGCTGGAATCCTGTGCCAGGGTCATCGTTGGTAGGGAAAACCTCAAGCCCAGTGACCACAGCATCAGGCGGGCCTCGGCGACACCTCTGCTCCATTTCCTGCACCGCCTCAGGGCTTCCGGAGAATAAAGCCTCCACAGAACCATCCTTCCTGTTTCGCACCCAACCTTTCAGCCCTAATTGCGTCGCATTATCAATGGTCCAATTCCTGTAAAATACGCCCTGAACGCGACCCTTAATTACAACCCTCTCCTGCACAATGAATTTCCATTATAGCGCATTTCCTGAATAATCCTCAAAATCGGAAGAAGAAAGGCGTCATACCGTTTTAGAGGGAGAAGCGCTTGTGGCGGAAGAAGGTTGAGTAGAGGCCATTAGGGAGAGAGAATGTCGAAAAGGAGGTGAACTAAGTCGGAGCAGAGAATGAAAAGGAGAAGGAGCAAGAAAAGGACGATGGCGAAGCGGAAGAGGAAGATGAGAAGAATGAGAGTGAGAATGAGGGAAATAGGGGAGTCTAGAAGCACCACTATCATTGGAATTGGAATTATTGGACCATATATTCTGGTGCTTCCGAGATGTAAGGAATCTGGGAAGTGAGATTGTTGTTCTCGATGCCATTCGATTCGGTTGACTCAGATTCTCATATAATTCACTACTCTGCTGGTGGAAACACTGTGCGTTCTTCAGTTCTTGAGTTTTCTCAACGTTGACGTTGATTGATGCTTAGTATCTTGAGATTTCTGGAAAAAACAAACGGAAGGCAATTCCCATATTGCAATTGCAGCACAATCAATAGCCGAAAGATTTGGGCCTTTTGGGTTGCCTTTGTCTTTGTCGTTCCCTCCCTTGTTGTTTTGGGCCTTTTGGCCTACTGCCTCTTTTTGACCAAAAATATTGCTATAAACTATAAAGGATTCAACATTGTCTGACCACAANAGGTTATAATAAATTATTAGAATATTATCAACAAAATAAATTCTTTATATTTTTTATTGCTAGAGTACAGAACACCGTTTTTTTTCATTTTTACTAAAGTTTAAATGAAAGACTCATTGCTACTTGCTAGCTACTAATTCCTTTGTTAAATTTTTTTCCATAATAAATTCCTTTGTTAAATTACCCACACACACATAAGAGAAAAACTTATACTTTGATTACTTTCACCATTCTAGAACTAGTGAACTAAGGATGACGAATGCGTGTGCAATGCTCTTGCGAAAGGAAGGAAAAACTTCAGAATCACAATCTTCGTGTCAATATTCTCCTTTGAATCTCAGTTCTTTTTCAACAGTATCTGTCTTGCCTTTTCAAAACATTCAACCATCCGAGATTCCTTCTATTTAGCCTTTTTTTATTTTAAAATTGTTATTATTTTGGGGTAACTGTTTTTATTTCACGCTGCGTTAAAATATAATATATATAAAAATGAAAAACAAACAACAAGTCAAGCCTACAAACGGCGGCGTGTTATCTGGTAAGTGGTAAGTTGAAAATCATCCACAAAACCAGATATGGTAATTAATTTAAATTAAAATTAAAAAACCTTTTGGTCTGAAAAATTCAAGAGTTTGAATTAAATAATACACATTGTTCCTCAGTTCGTCAACAAACAAAATAGTGAAATACATATTGTAGACTCTTAGTAAAGTAAAGCCCACTTGTAGAGAAGAAATTCAAGCTCCAAGACGGCGCCACGTGTTTTTGACGTAGTAATGTAGTATACGGTCAAGCCCATCAAGGCCCATCC
This sequence comes from Chamaecrista fasciculata, assembly GCA_003254925.1. Taxonomy (NCBI): domain Eukaryota; kingdom Viridiplantae; phylum Streptophyta; class Magnoliopsida; order Fabales; family Fabaceae; genus Chamaecrista; species Chamaecrista fasciculata. The sequence continues at coordinate 331,025 of QANZ01043826.1, forward strand.
TCATTCAATTACTTTCTTATTTTAAAAAAAAGGGTAAATTACACTTTGGTACCCTGTGGTTTGACCCTATTTCACTTTGGTACCCTGTGGTTTGAAACTTGACACTTTGGTACCCTGTGGTATTCTCCATTAACACTTTGGTACCCTTTGGAGCTATTTTGTAATTTTAACCATAA
>QANZ01043826.1:331962-369364 GCA_003254925.1 Chamaecrista fasciculata
CTTTTGGGTATGTAAAGGAAAGGGTTTTACAAGGGAAAAATTGTGAGGGAAAGGAAAAGTAGTTGAGGGAATGTAAAGTAGGTAAAGATTGAAAGTGTTTGGTATAAAAAGGTATGGGAGGGAAAGTAAAATAGATATAGAAAAAAATGACAAAAATGCCTTTCCCACAACCACCACAAGACAGCCGCCGCCGCCACCCACCACCGCCACCCACGGTGGCCGGCGACGCCGCACACGGTGGTCCACGGTGGCCGGCGCCGCCGCCCACGGTGGTCCACGGTGGCCGGCGCCGCCGTCAACCGCCGCCGCTGTCGCCGGCCACCTTAGGGGGAGAAAATGGGATGAGAGTGAGAGGGGCAAATTAGGAATTCTACCATAATTCCCTAGGTAGACTTGGATTACATCAGAAATGTGAAGTAAAGAAAAATGGCCTATGTAATGTAAAACCCTTTACATTGTAATCCACTTTACATAGCTTAAATTACCATACCAAACACATGAAAGTCTCGAAATTCGTGTAGTTTTACAATGTAAAACTCATTTACAGTCTAGCAAACGGAGCCTAAATTGGTGTTGGCAAAACCTCATTTTCCATAAACATCATTATCTACGTGTTATTCCTAACTATTATGTTCACTCCATTATCAAACATTTTTTCTCTTCATTTTTAAATTAATTTCGCGTATCCTCCTATGAGGGAGCTCGCACATAGAAACATTGTTTAACTTGTTTTTACCACCTAATACACAGCTCTTCTTTTTATATCTCATATAATTAAAGATAGCTAGATAGTGTCTTTTTACCGTAGATTTTTTGTTGTCATTATTGCTAGATTGATACTTTCAATTCTATGATAGATTATTACTCTTAATTAACTCTCTAAGCTTAGTATTATCAGTCTAAAAAAATTTAAAAATATGAAGATGCTTGCCAAAACGTCAAGGTCCCAATCGGCTACACAGGAGAGAGCTTCCTACAACTGGTGACGGTTACATTATTAATTAACAATTAATCAAATCGAATTAGCTTCCATCTGTCTTATTTATGTGATTCCATTTTGTTTTCTAACCGAAATCAATTCAAATAGTAGTTATACTATCAAATAACGACTCAGTTATCGAATCTTAATTAAATCCGTTGTAAATCAATGCTGATGCCCGTCAAATACTTTTTGTATACATTTTGCCTAAACTTAATCTTGAGTTATTGTTGTTCAAAAAAAAAATCTTGAGTTATTTCAACTGCGGTAACCCATTGAAAATTAATATTGTATGATAGATAATGTAATTTAAAAATCCAAAAATGTACCGCCGGAATAAATTATACCTAAGATACAAAATGAGCCATTAAATTACAATATCGTTGAAGTTTTGAGTGATCTCATCAGCTTAATTTGTATGGCGGTTAATATTGAGCCTTTGCGCATGCCGTTATAATAATTTAATTGTTGTTTTTTGTTTTAACGTTATATGTCTTATGATGCGAACCTCAAATATCATATCTAATCTTCTTCAATTCTGTCCAATGAAATTATATATAAATTTTTATATCAGAAGCGAATGTTACAACTTACAGCCACAAGTTCCGTTCCGACCCATGCGTATTGCACGTACAATATAATTATCTGGATGTTGATATTGCCGTAGTTTAATCTGTTTATGATTAACTAAATAAATTTATTCTTGTTTTTAGCTAGTAAGCAAGGAGCCAAGAGCCCAAAAAAATCAATAAATACATTTTTTCATCAGTAAGAACTGATTATGATGATTCGTAATTTATGGGAATGATATTTCCAACAAAAAAAGTTATGCTATTTATATATAATAATTATGAGATGTCATTTATAGGAATGATATTTATTTTTATATTTTATTAGTCAGAATTGTTTTGTAAGAATAGTGTATTGTACAAACTTCTTACAAAAAAAAAAGTTTTTCAAGTTTGATTTTCGTTGATTTAACAAGTGGTGCGCACAAGTGAATAAATAACTAAAATATTTGGATATGATCAGGCCAAGAAATGGCGTCTGCGCTATTTCCAAATGATATGACGTTTAATGAAGTTATAAAATAAATAATTAATTAATTAAGAAATTAATAAACATCATGGTCTTAGGTATGGCCCATAGTTGATAACTATTATTTTATAACAGGTTGAAATTTAGGCGTTAACCATTCTACAATTTGTCTTTCTAGTTAGGCCAAGGCCATTGACGAACAGTGTGCAGCTCTCCAAGACCCAAAAGCTCATGTGACCTAATTGTGAGTCATACATAATTTGCTTTTCGCCCGGTATAAAAGATATATAATATTAAATCCTTAGTATAACCAAAAAAAAAAGGGAGAGATAAATTAAATCGTTAAATAACATCTTTTTCTCTGTCTTCCTTTTTGTGGGGGTCGACTATTTCCAGTCATTTATTTTGACATTTTTTTAGAAAATAAAAGTGAATCTCATAATTTTCTTTTTAAAAAATGGTGGGCTTAGACTTGTGGCATTACCTCATTAGAAAAACCAACAAAGAATCACGATCGGGTTAGGATGCTTCCAGACCCTCTCGGCCATGCATTTCTGACCATGACGTGTGGGCTGACGTGGAATGCAACCAATACACGAAATCTTTTTTTTTTTTTTGCTTATAATTAATTTAAAAATTCATTATATTTTCCTAATTTAATAATTTGATTTTAGAATGAAATTAAGCGTATGTAGTTTAAAGTTTAAACTAATTCATTAACATTACTTCCCCGTCCAGGTAAGTATAATTCCTTAACATTATTTAAGATAAGTTATGTGTAAAGGAAATAATTTCATTATATTAAGAGCATATGTTGATCGTTATTATCATATGAATATATGATAAACCGTATATATATAATACACAAACTAATGTATTTTAACAAGTTTTAAAAACTTAAAAATTAAATTAACTTTGCAAAAATTAATTAGAAAATAAACATCCATGAAATTTTGAACCGTTGAGATCACTATCAATTAATTAATTAAACTTAAATATTACTCAAAGTTAGTAAATTTAAAAATCAAGATTCAATGTGTATACATGGACAGTTTTGGTAAATGGTAGTAATTAACAGTATTTAGCCATGAATCATGTGGTAGGTGGTGTGGTTTAATACTTTAATGGGAATATATGGGGACCACATTCCACGTCAGAAATTGGAAGTGATAACATAACATGGCCATATGGGAGCGCAACGCTGTCATTTCAACATGAAAACGTGACAATTTTCTGTACGGATGGAATGGCAATGGCTGCTTCCCTCCAACTTTCACGTCTAACAACGATTTTTTACGCCACATTATTTCCCACAAACTCGTTACGTTATCATTAATGCTTACATTATATTTATGCTTATGCTTATTATGTTCCTCTCACAAATTACAATGCTAATCAAATTTAAATTGTCACCTACCAACTCGCGAGATTGTTAATCGTCCTAACTAATTTGATATTGGTTAATGAAGTTTTAAATTTAAAATTTTGTAAATAGAATCATTTTTATAAAAATTATTCTTTCACCCAAACCAGTTGAATATATGACATAAATTGAGTCTGAATAACGGCAAAAAAAAAAAAAGAGTCTGAATTAATCTAGACTAGTCTTCAAAAACTGGATAAACAATTAAAAAATTTGAATTTGTCACATAAACTTAGTAGCTAGTTTCATCTTCCACTCAAAAACAGTAAAGTATAAGTAATCCACTAATAAAAGTTGTGTCTAACAAGATAAACTATTCTTTCATAAATCATAACATAATGAATAGTTTATTTTCAATAGCAAATGTTTATATATATAAAAAAATATACATGCATTATCAAGGTGTGATTTAGATTGCAGTATTGAATATTATTGAGATAACTGAAGTCTTCTTTAAGACTTTATTAAGGCCTATGAAACATCAACCCATCAATTTCGTCCCCAAACTTTACACTTGTTGTCCATTTCATCCCCAATATTTTTTTACTGTCAATCTAGTCCCTAATCTTTCACATTTTTGTCAATTTTATCCTTTACTCCTACTTTAGCCAAATATTGACGACAAAATCTATGTGGCTAAGGATATATATAATGTAAAATTGATAGAAAAAGAAACTCAAATCCTAACTTAGATTTAAAAATAGGATGCAGTCTGTCGTTAATTTATTAAAAGAAGTTAGTCAAAAGATAAAATTGACGAAAATGACAGCTTGTGTAAAGTTTAGGGACGAAATTTGAAAGACAATTTCATCAACTGTCAATTTCATCCCCGATCTTTCACATTTTCGTCAATTTTATCTTTTGACTAACTTCTTTTAATAAATTAACGACAGACTACATCCTATTTNTCATTGTACAACTCTCTGTCGCCTTGAAGTGCAGAATAAATTTATCCGGTTTGCCACTTTTTTAGAGTGAGACTTTTTTAGACAATTTTATTATGTTGAGAATTATGGACATTGTGTTATGAAATAGTATTTTTCTCATGAATCTATTAATGTTATTTAAAATTTTTAATTATGATATAATTATTTTTTTTGTGATGTAGTATTTTTCTCATAAATTATTTTGAAGAATTTTTACATTTGGTAAAGTAGTTGATAATAAAAAAGTCAAGGGCATATTTGTAAAAGTATTAAATATTCCCAGGAATATCAAAGTTGAACCAAATACAAGATTGTGACATTCCTTAGAATATTGCAAAATAATCCTAGGATTATTTTAACTCATCCAAACAGACATTTTTATAATCACGGAAATCTTATTCCTATGTGATTCTCTGGGAATAAAAAAATAATTTGTGTACTAAACGCTCGTTAGTGTATACCCTAGGTGCAATGATTTAGTTCCTGCTGCGCTAGAGAATTTTATTTGTGATTTTGTTGTATCTCCATTTTGCATATTTATAGATATATAAATATAAATAAAGCCTTCTAACGTATACAGCGCACTACAAATAAAGTCTGATATTTTCACACAAAAAAATAATAATAACAAAGTATGATATATAGGGTCTATTCATGTGAGCTGTGACCAATTATGCCATTATTAGAGATAAGGTTTTTAGGGACCATTGATGATAAATTCTATACTATTTAAACCCAACGAAACGTACGCCTTTCTTTCCAATAATAATCCCTTATAAATAAAATTTCATACTTAAATGATGATGTCTACTTTAAAACGGAGCTAAAAATATCGGTGTCGCTATTGTTGATTAAATAACCATAAGCATTATGACGTCATAAGTAATTGAATGCTCATCTTTGTTTTATACCCGGCATGATTGGTTGTTTCATATATAAAGCTTAAAAATATATAATTATATGATTATATGATATGATATGATTGCGCCTGCTTTTCTTTAATTTGTCTTACTGCGAAGCAGAATTCGAAGCCACTACGTAATGAAATGTGTATACTTGTCGCTATTTATGTGTATTATTGTCCACTAATACGGAGTGACGAACTCATACAATTGTCCTTTCCACAAGGAATTTAATCTTTTTCAGGATTGATTCATTTTCACGTTCCTTAGTTTGGATTATTCGATCATTATCCTTCATTAAGTTAATTAATATCTGTGTGCCGATTGAATGATCTTTCTAGCTAGTGTACTTAACTTTTCGGATNAGTTAATTAATATCTGTTGTGCCGATTGAATGATCTTTCTAGCTAGTGTACTTAACTTTTCGGATACAAGAACAAGGAAGAAAAAGCAAGGTCCTTTCCACACACTCTGGCTTTTGGCCCTTTGCTAAGTGGTTGAGTTGTGAGGGATCGAGATATATATTGTTCACTTGCTCCATATATCTACTAAAATAAGTATATACCCAACACAGCACCTTATTCCTCTCAACTCCCAATTAATTAAAAATAGGAGTCGTGTTCTCTATTGCTTACGCAATAATTTTCTATCTAATTGTCTTGATGCATTCTATTTTTTTCTTTCGTGTGTCAGATATAAAAATTGCAAGCTTATCCAGTGAGACCTCCCTAATGACTTCTTTTATGATTTTATTTATAGTGCCTGCACAATTGTTGGGGTTGTTTATTACTTTATTTGCTCTTTTTTTGTTTTTGTTTTAACTTTTATGGTTGCACGCGTGGGGTATTATTCTATGCATGCGTAAGCAAAAATAATTTGAAACGGAAAAAATGTTGAGGTCCAACTTCTGACTCATGCATTTCATGTCCCTTAAAAACAAAGGGCATATATATATATATATATATCAAATTATCAATACAAATAATGCCTACGTGGCTGTTGAATTGGGATATAATCGTCTAATGGCGTGGGAAAATATGCCACGGCGCTGCAATATTTTAAAAGATGAGGACGACAATTTATCTATTTTCAAACAATGGTGTTATCCTTAAATATATAAAAACACTTAAAGCCCTTAAATTTATATTTTGCTTTGATTCTATAATTCATGCAACTGTATATTTAAAGACGGTAATTAAAATTTCTTCTGTGGCGAAGAAAAATGACAGTGGTACTAGAGAGGCGGGGGGTATATAACTATATACCATTGTATTCAAGCTTGTAATATAATATCGGTGTCTTCATAATGTTGTAAATTATATATATATATAGATCAAATATCATGACTGATAATTTATATTTAACTTATATATAGATATAGATGCGTACGCAACACATGACATTGTTAAGTGCTTTTACTTTTAGTGGGATATCGTTGAATTAATTCCAACAAGAACCTTCAACCATAGGATTTATATTTATATTTAATGATGAAAAGACAATAGGAAAAAAAGGGGAAATTTTGCATTAGACCACTTATAGTCTCACAAAATAAAAGTCTCGAAGGACCACTTGAAGAAATTAAGTTCATTTTTTCAAGCCAAATGTTTGATTGAGATTGCTGTGCCAACAAATCTTGAAGGACATTTATACTGTTTCAGACGCGCGCAGAAGAAACACCGGATGACTAGATCAGCTTTCTAAGGCCATAAGTTTTCTATGGTTTGAGTATGATTTATCTATTTATTTAGGGTAAATTACACAAAAGGGTCATGTGTTTGACCCATTTTTAGATAGGGTCTTTGCGGTTTAAAAAGTGTCAACTTGGGGCCTTGTGGTTTCCTCCGTTAGCAAATAGGGTCCCAGATAGTTTTTTCCATCCAAATTGACGGAGCAAACTTTAAGGTGGACTGTTTTGTAATTTGAACATTTTTCTATTTAAAGTTTAAAAAAAAACTGAGAACTATTTTATAATTTAAACCAAAATCCAAAAAACAAAAAGCCTTAACTAGGAAAAGGACCATGTGGTTTTACCTAAATTTTAGAGATTAAATTATTAGCTTAAAAGTGATGAAGGTAAAAGAAAAGAAGACTTTTCCTTCTATATTTTTTTGGATTTTGGTTTAATTTACAAAATAGTTCTTAGTTTATTTTAAACTTTTAATAGAAAAATGTTCAAATTACAAAACAGTCCACCTTAAAGTTTACTTCGTCAATTTGGATGTAAAAAACTATCTTGACCCTATTTGCTANGTCTTGATTCGCAAGAACTGATATGGAATTCTGTTTCCTCTGCTACTAAATAGATAGATCGATTTTCTTTCTCTCTTTTCTCTGTAAACCTATTTTGTTATTCTTCGGTTTTCTATGAGATTGGGGAATTCTTGATGGTTTAGACTTAGAGGCAGAGATAGATACATCTTTATTTTTGCTGCAATTAGTTTCCATGTGATTTCTGGATAATTCAATGAATGTTTACCTCTTTACTCTGTTAATCTATTATTCTGCACTGTTTCACTGTTTCTTTAGGCATATTGAGGGATTTTGTGATTGTCTAAAAGATAAGGGCTAATTGCAGACTTTGTTATTCTTCACTGTTTCTTTTCCGGAGATTTGGGCATTTTGGAGGATGGATTGAGGGTTAAATTGAAACTTTCAACAAATTTTAGAGATCAAATTATTAGCTTATTCTAAAAAGTGATGAAGGTAAAAGAAAAGAAGACTTTTCCTTCTATATTTTTTTAGATTTTGGTTTAAATTACAAAATAGTCCTCAGTTTGTTTTAAACTTTTAATAGAAAAATGTTCAAATTACAAAACAGTCCACCTTAAAGTTTACTCCGTCAATTTGGATGTAAAAAACTACCTGGGATCCTATTTGCTAATGGAGTAAACCACAAGGTCTCAAGTTGACACTTTTTAAATCACAGGGACCCTATTTGAAAATGGGTAAAACCATATGGCCCTTTTGTGTAATTTACCCATTTATTTAAGTTAAAAACGTAATTAATAAACCATCTACTTGTGAAAGACAAGGGGAAAATTTTTTTCGTAGGAAAGGACAAGTAAAAAAGAAAGAAAAGACAACCCATTATTATCTTGATTTGATTAGCAAACCAACCCTCTCTTAAATAGTATCTTTATTGGTAATTGGTCTTGCTTGCCTTTGAGTGTGTTTGACATTTCCAATTAATGGTATATATAGCCGTATAGGAACCGCCATATATATATATATTGATGAATACACTTTTCTTTTAGAAGCAGCAGGTATCAAGTCAGAGTTCTCAACAGCAAATACTTCTTGTCTTGTTTTTAAAATAGGTAAATTACACTTTGGTATCCTGTAGTTTGTCCCTATTTTACTTTGGTACCTTGAGGTTTGAAACCTGACACTTTGGTACTATATGGCATTCCCCATTAACACTTTGGTACTCTTAGGACCTATTTTGTAATTTTAATCATAACAAATTTTGCAAAAATTATATATGAACCCCAATTTTTTTTTAAAAAAAATTTTCATTTTAGTCCCTAGATAATATGTATTCAGAGACTTATTTGTAATTTTTCAAAAATTTTTTAGGTCAATATATAATTTTTATAAAATTTGTTATAGTTAAAATTACAAAATAACTCCTAATGGTACCAAAATATTAATGGAGAATACCACAGAGTATCAAAATGTCATATTTCAAACCACATGATACCAAAATAAAATAAAGTCAAATCACATCATTCTATAGTGTAATTTACTCTTTAAAAATAACGAACCGAGCTGTTAGGTAACAATCTCTTAAATACAAGATCTCCCACATGAGACATCTCTGTATATACCCACATGGTAGAATATAATAACTTTTCCAAGTAGTAGCTTTTATACATATGTAAGTTTCTTACAATAGAGTGGATGGAAAAAAGACAAAAAGGAACAACTAATACAAGGTTTCACTGGACCAGATTCTCTAGCCAGCCAGGCCAGCCGGCCCTCACGCTCTAGCTCAGCCTCATCTCTAACCTACTACTGGGACCTCAAATTCTCGATAATATCAAAAATTCAACCATTTCTTAATTTGTTATAATAACAATAACAAATTTTAATATATTTCTGTTTTACTAAACGTACCCCTCAAATTCAATTGGTGTACTTATTATATACAGATTCCGTGCGAATAAATCATGAATGTGCAGCAGGATCACATGAGGGAACAAGCATTGGGATTCTCGTCGCTGAAGATCTGAGGTGGCGGATGATTAGGGTTCATATAATAAGGTGGTGGTGGTGCCATGTAAGCCTGACCCTGATTTGCGTATCCTGGGTCTGAATAAGAATATGAATGATATTCCATGGCGTGACTTGTTTGACCAGGTAAATTTCCGTCGTACCAGTATGTGGGTGCTGCTGCTTGTGGGTACCCATAGTACTCCATTTTATTAACCTCCACTTTTCCTTCTTCTCCTCCACCTTCTTTCTTCTCTTTCTTCTCTCCTCCTTCTTTTTCCTTCTCTTTCTCTTTCTCTTTCTCTTTCTTTTCTTCCTCTTTCTTAGGTGGGACCACCTCCACGTTCCGTTTCAGCTTCTCCTTCAGGTACGGTGTCAATTCTTTCGCATCCATCGTTCCCTTCACCGTCACTAAGTCCTTCCCTCCATCAATGTTCACCGATTCAACTCCTGCACACGCCACACCACGTCAGATTTATATCATCTTTACCTACCGTCGTTATCCACCAAAGCCACTATTATTTAAATTTAAAATATTAAACGGACCTCAACAATTTTAAAATGATCTTATCTATTTTAAAATGGTTCAAGTCCAATAGAGAGCGAATGGCTCAGGCGGCCTCACCTTTGAACTTGAGTATGATTTTTCGAATTTTATGGATGCAACCGTCACAATGCAGTCTTATCTTCAAAACCACCGTACTCTGCACCCAATAAATTAAGAAACAAATTAATTAATTATAATAACAATTTAAGTTAAATTATTTGACATATATATATATATCAGGGAAGGGAAAACTGGAAAAAGGGGATGAACGTGACTGTGATTCTATGAACAATTAATGTCGACAATATGAAAATTAATCAATGACTCGGAAATTACGGTTTATAACTTTAAAGATGAACAGTATTGACTATTGACCAAGAATATAAAGCCATTTTCAGGTGCTTGCTAGATGAAGGACAACAGAAGTAATAATAATTTTAAAAAAATAAATAATTTACCTCTTTGGGTTTTTTCTCATCGGGTTTTTTATCTTCGGGTTTTTTCTCGTCGGCCTTCTTCTCCGATTTCTCCTCTGGTTTTTTATCGCCGCCGGCGGCATCTTTCTTGGGCTGAGGAGAGACTAATTCCACCTTCTTCTTGGTTTTCTCGGCTAGCTTATCTCGCACCTCGGTGGGGTCCACTTTACCAATCACCGTCAGTTTATTGTTGGAGATATCGGCTTTTACGTCTTCCACACCTGCATCGATCCACATACAGTCAACGCTGTTAAAATTTGTCGTCATAAATCAATTAATATCTCAATTCAACCTCAAACCATTGCGTTAATCCAAAAATAATAAAGCGAGACGAATGAATTAACACGGTACCATCGAAATGGCGAACGGCTCGTTTGATCTTCTTGACACATCCTTCGCAATGCATGTCAAGCTTCAAAACGACAGGGGCTGGGGTGTCGTCTTTCTTGGCTCCTCCATCGGCCTTCTTCTGGTTCTCTTCTTTTTGCTGCCAACACAAAAAAAGAAAAAGGAATTAAAACTAAACATGAAATCCTGAATGAAACTTTCCAGAAGATACGAAAAAGGATTTATGAGATTGAGAGGGATGAGTAAAATAATAAGAACTAACCTCACCCATGTTTTGGTATAGGAATAGGACGTTGGTATGGCTTTGACTAGTAGTAAGATTTGGTTGTTGTTTGAAGAGTGAAAATGGAGGCAGAGAAGGGAATATATATAGAGGAAGTGAAGGGTAGTTGGATGTATGTGTTATTATATGTATGTCACACATGGTGTGATGTGGAGATGATGCATATATGTATGTATGTGAAAATCATGTTCACGTGCATAATATTAATTAGCTAGGGCATAGGACTGTTTCTGGAATTGCCGCCGGGTTGGACTCATCATCACATTTTGACTCGATGGGTCTCATGTGAAATGACAGGACTAACCTTTGCATTCCATTAATTCTTTTTTGATATATTTATTTAATTAACGGAATGGCAATAAAAAATCACTAATCACATCGGAACCAAGCTACGTGTGTGTTGTACATTTACTAGCAGATTGGCTGGTTATTTTCCCTGAAATTCGGCGAATCATGCTTGGAAAATACAGAATGAATTTCATTTTGTGATTGGATGATTGGAATTTTCAGGAGACGTTGGAGGATTTGAGGATATTGAACGTAACGGATATTTTTCTGAATTTGTGATAATTGTTGGAGTCGATCGGTCGCCCGCGTTGCAGGATATTATTGTTAGTTAGTTACTAGTATGCAACGTCATTAATTGCAAAATGAGAAATTAAGCATTAATTCAGATACTTGAAACGCAAGAATAAAATACCATAAGCGTGTCCATGAGGAGTGAGGACCACTATTATTGGCTCATTCAGTGATTTCCCATTCCCGGGAAGGCTTTTCCTATTCCCAATGTACGTCAAGTGTCAAAACTCTAACAGTTCCATTTGTAGCCGTAATTACTGTCAATTTGTAATTCATCATCACAATCACACTTCTCAAATGTCAATTGACATACATTACCGTTGAGAATTCTTTCATTATCTTTTTTGGAAGGGTAATGCTATGAAACTCGGGAAGATAGGGCGTATCGTCGTCTTAAACACGTGTCTGACATCTGTACGACACCGACACGACACATATTTATAAATTAAATATGAAATATATTATGAATAAAAATTGTTATTTTCAAATTTTTTATTAAAAATTATGAATATTTAATTATTTTTATATATAAAATATATGATGTGTTGTGTCGCATAATTTTAAAAGTTTAGCGTGTCGCTGTGTCCGTATTTGTATCGCGTCCCGTGTCTATGTAGTGTCCATGTTTTCTAGTATGAAACAAAGGATAGATTGAGCTATTATTTTTTTTTCTTTCTCTCATCTTTTTCCCGATTTCCATTTTTCATTTTTTATTTTTAAACAATTTTCATCGAAAATTGTGATAAAATAGAGAGGAAAAATAGAATAGCTCTGTCGGTTTTTTAAAGTATGACCCTTTTGGAAATATATATATTCTCTAAAAAATTTAGAGTTTTTTTTAATCTGTTAATCAGTTATATTTTTACGATCGATTTCGATTTTATTTCTGTTATAATATTTGTTTCTCAAATTATTCTATTATGTTTCATTTCTTTTAAATTGATCTTATATGTTTTTATAATTTTTTAAATTAGTCTCAAACTTATTTTAATTTTGATATACGATTTGACCTCTTTTGTTAACGATCAACTGGACATATAAATAACTATTCAAGAGTTAACACAGTTTCAAATTTGTCATATTCAAATTTAAAAGGAATTTCTTACTTTCAAGTTTTAATTTAGCCTCGTTCATTGTTGGTCTTAAAGTACTCTTGAAACAAAATTTGTAGCTCTTAATTTGTTGCATTTGAACTTGAAAACGAAAGATATATGACCACATTTAGTATTTTTGAGACTAAATTGAGAAATTGTATAAACATGTAGGACTAATCTGAAATAAATTGAATATGAGGGACCAATTTGAAATCCACCCCATATATAAGGGACTAATTTGAGGTTTTGGTCTTAAAACTTCAAATAAAACAATAACATTTCAGCTAGCTGTTGTTGGTATCCGATATCATCATATCCAATACTGAAATCTAATGAAGGTAGTTAATAGATATACAGTTTTTATAACTAATTAAAATAATTTTGACATTCGTGATGACATTATAATTTTGACAGAGCAAATTTGTTCTGTTTTTGAGGCATGAGAAGGCGGTGGTGTTTAGACTTTAAAGAGAAATGGTAGGGTCGGCAGGAAAATTTGAAGAGGCGAAGTTGAGATTTGACAATATCACTGTGAAGCCGTGCGTCATTAATTCAACGCATTCTTCCATCAAGTCCTCCATTGGCTACAAGGGAAATTCCAACCTAGCTACACTCCTAATCCCAAATCCTATTACTTAGCTACTTGATAAATATTTGAAATTTGAAGGCTCCAGGAAGGTGAAGATAAGGACGAATCTTTTTTGCCTTTTTGGCCATATATATGGTTGTAGCTAGTTTATGTCGCTCGGAAACTGCCTCCTCATTGTAATTTGGAACTTTATTTTATTTGAACCAACCCTCATCGCCATCCCAACCAACTAATTCAATTATTGATATCCCCTGCATTTATATATATCAAATCAAAGCCTGATTACTAAGGTGAGTATAACAAAGAAAAGAAATAACTCAAAAGCAGTTTAGAATTCTCAACAAAACTACAACATATACAAAAATTAGAGAATCCATACGGGATGTATTTTTTTAGCTTAATATTTGTAACGAATTCTTAAACACATACGGGATGCGTGGTTGACATAAAAAGTGTACTCATTCAGTCAAAATATAATTAAAACTGGAGTATAAGGAAGGTTGGGAGTTTGTAACTCAAATTTGTACTGGAAGAAAGCAAGCAGGTTATAAACATTCGGACAGCTAAGAGAGTGACACACACAATCATAAAATGTCGTACTGAAGATGGACTAGTCTGTTACCCCTACACCACACATCAAGAGACGAAACCCGTGTTGGGCACTATATGACTATATTCATCGTGAATCATGATTGTGATATTTGTATACAAAGACCTGTCTAGGCCCTATGCACATGTAACATGGGGTGAATACTGAATTATGTGAATATTGCATTTCTGGTCATTTTTTTTTGTTGAACATCTTATTTTTGTTTTTTTAAAATGTTTTTTTTTTAAAAAGTTATAACATTCGAGTCTTGGGTGGAATTCGAATTGTGGATTTTTTTTAAAAAATATTCCTCTTTGACAAATATTTTAGTTTTTATAAAACATTTGAAATCAAACTCTCGTGGACTTTCTTCCTTTTTGACAAATGCGGTTAATTCAAATTCCCAAAATAAAATATTTTCCCAATATTTCAACTCTTCCAGTTGGACTAGTACTGTTAAGACTTATGCACTTTTTTTTTCTTTCCTTTTTTAAACTTTTATTTGCTAATCTATATTATTCCGGGCCTCTTTTTTTTCATCTAGTTGGGCTGTGAATACTCAATACTTGAAAGTCAAGTGTCCCACTTCTGGGGTCTGTACCATGGGCCTTTTATCTCTTCATGGGCTCATCTTTACCATAAATGGGCTTTTGACACCCAACAATCGCAAATTGAGGCTACCCTGCAAAGTCCAAAAAAAAAAATAGTGAGAGGCGGTTAGTAAAGCCTTACATCAGTCCCGTTTCTCAATTGTTTATTTTTCATTTTGTCTTCAAAACGACGCTTCATCTTGTTCGTTAGACTTGCGCCTAATTTCCATTCCCTCCCATTTCAATCCCCTCAACCGCCATTGATGTAGAATACAATATCAGATTCCGATATACCATATCAGAAGCGGCACTTCTGTAGTGTCCAGGGGACTATTGGAGTGACGGCGGTAGGTCAGCTGCTTTCTCTCCTTCTCCGGTCACCGGAGACGTGCAAAGAACCGACTCAGACCATCCTGAAGAGGCTACGGGATATTCTAGCCTTCTATTCAACTGGCTCTCCCACCAGTTTCAGAGAGGTAAGTCGTTTGGATTTGTTTTACAAGTTGTCCTGTCTTTCAGATATAGTTGTTGATTTCATGGAAGTTACCGACTTAGTAACTAGGATGCGGTGTGGCGTTTGAGCTAAGCCATATCCTTTTCTGCTCTTTATGTATGAAAATTATATTGAGGAATTGATCTCTGGGAGATGAGGGTACTGGATAATCTATGTATTCTCTAACTGAGAAGATTAGAAAGTAATCTATTGAAGATATATCCATTTTGATTTCCTCCTTGTTCTTTGTGTTTCTTTAGTAATTTTATTTAAGTGGTAAGGTTTTTCTTTACTCTCATCCTTGCTACAGAGTGATAAATGAATGTAGACACACTTTGCTTTTTGAGGTGTTGGCAATTGACCTTATTATTATTTTTTTCCCTTGTAAATTTTGCTAGTTGTTTCTTGCTTTCATCCTGTGCTTTCCGTAGGACTAAGCTATTGGTAAAGGATAGATTAATCTTGAAAGGCGCCCCACTTGATTCACGAAGCACAAAAAAAGTTACTTGAAATGTTTAAGTAAGACAACACAATAACTTCTGCTTAATTATTGTAGACACACCGACATTTTATTCTGCTTGGTATGCATGGGTACAAAGATAGTCCTAATTACATAAATCATAGTTCTACTAGGTAAATAGTTTGTAGCAACCTCATCTGTTTTATACTAATAGATAGTAGACAGTCTTACATAAAGAACAACCACAAGCGGTATTAATTAAGTTGTACAGTATGCTGACACGTTGATCATTGACCTTAAGAGACAATTGTTCCCACTTGCCCAAATCCCATAGTGAAGAAAGCTCCAGCCTGCAGCAACAGATAGACGAAGAAATGGTCGTGCCCAAATAACAGGTCATAGATTGCACAATGCAGCAGAAACATCCCCATGATTATCTCCAGTGGGTGGATCCTGTTGATAAAATCATTGGGTCAGAAATTTGCATAAGAATAATTAACTTTGGGTAATTGTTAATGATTGTTTATACTATAACATCCTTTACCTTATAGTTTTAACTTGTCTTATATGCCACATTATCCTTGAGCACAAAATTTCCAAAAATAAATATGCATTTTTAAGTTTATATTTAAATTTTGGGCCATTTGAGCATTGTGTTGTTAAAATGGATGCAATGGCAACTTCACTTTGTTATCACGGTTATGGGTTGAGTAAAACTCAATTAGACAGATTTGCTGTAAAATTTTCAACTACCTCTCTGTAAATCGGAAGCGCGAGTTCCTTGATGGTCTAGCATTGGTGTTCTTCTGTTTCATAGCATTTCCTAGCTTCTCAGTGACAACCCATTCATTGACACGATTTGCTTCCAACAGTCCTATTATTGCTGCTTTAGTGCGATGGAGTGACATGACATTCTCAAAGAGTATCCAGAGCACAAGTAGATGCAGGGATCTGTCCCATAAGAAAACAGATTATGGAAAATTTAAGATAAATGATTATCACTGAATAAAGTTTGCACTGCTGTTACCTTGGTGTGCAGACTGCATTGAGAATTGTAATGGTTGCTGGTATGTATATGGCAATCTGCTTTTTTAGATGGATTTCTGGAACTATCACACTGGCTGGTATAACTATGCAGTAAAAGAAGAACGTGACCCAGTGTGCAACTATCTTCCTCACAAAGAAGAAAGCATAGACAAGATGAAATCTTTTAATAGCCGGTACTCTCTGAATGATACAAATAGGTGTCAATTGGCATGTCATTTATAAGAGTTTTTGAATCATGAAACTATAAGGAAGTGGGTCTTTTCTGTTCATCAGTTCAAATAAAATTTGGAGATTACTTACCTTACAAAAGATTATTTCCTTGCTCATTTTCTTGAAAAGATTAGCTGGACCGCATGACCACCTGTGTTGCTGATACCGATATGCTTTAAATGTACTAGGTAGTTCATTTTTTACCTAGCAAGCAACACTAGGGTGTTAGTTGATGATTATTGAAGCTTAGAAGTAGAACACAAATATAGTATGAGTGGAATTAGTTAAGAGATGGATAACTCACTGCTACATCACCCACAAAAACAAATTCCCAGCCCTTAAGGCTAGCCCTGACTGCAAGGTCCATATCTTCCACAGTGGTTCGATCTTTCCATCCTCCAGCATCATTTATTGCTTGAATTCGCCAAACTCCAGCCGTCCCTGTACGTTGTGGTGGAGTTTTGTGAATGCTAATTTGTGAAGATACTATTCAAAATGTAGTTTGATAAGCATCTTATACGTACCATTGAACCCAAAAAATGAGTATGTTGAGGAACCCACTTCCTGTTCAACACTAAAGTGATAGTCAAGCGACATTTCTTGAATCCGAGTCATTATACATTCATCTGCATTCACTGTGTATGACAAAAAAATCTCAGCAATACTATGAATTTGGTAATTCATTAATAGCATTTTCAGTCATACTAATATGCAATAGTTAAAAAAGACAATGCTTCTTACCAAATTTCCATCTGGCCTGGACCAAACCCAATTTGGGATTCTCAAGCAGATAAGGAATAGTCTTCCAGAGAAAATCTTCTTCTGGTTGAAAGTCTGCATCAAATATTGCCACAAACTCACAGTTGTTGACATAATCCTTCACCAAACCCTCTTTCATTGCACCAGCCTTGTAACCATTTCGGTTTCTCCTTGTTTCATATTTGACATTTACACCTTTCCTTATCCATTTGAGACACTCCTGTTCAACTAATTCCTGCATGTTTATAAGCACATGGTTATAGTAACTTTACAAGGTAAAGGGTCTGCAATGAAAGTTTGCTGGATTCAATCAGATACCCTCAGGACTTCATTGGTGGAGTCGTCGAGAACCTGAACTATGAGTCGGTCAGATGGCCATGAAAGTGCACATGCTGCTCCAATGGAAAGCTTGTAGACCTGGAGGCAAGAATTGAAATTTATGACTTGAAGGTAATTCATCTTTACCAGGAACTATGTTTACCATAGGTCTCTTATTAATAGACAAGCACAAACAGCTTATGAATTATGATTCTATTAGTTCGTCAATTAGCTGTTTTTTCATGGTTATTGTCTACACTACCATGGTTATATGCAGGTCCCATTTGCCGTGAAAAAGATGAGTATTCATCTTCAGGTTTTAAACTATATGAAACAACACTATGGGTTGAGAGCTTTAGTAAAGTTCCTGTAGTAGATGCTATTGCTTCTATTGAATAAAGAGAGAAAAAATTAACATTTAAAAGAATTACAAATGGTTGAAATATAGGAAGGCAAGAACAAGGGATATTCTTGCTTTATTCCCATTTGAAGCTACAATATTCTTGCTTTCTGCCAATTTTAATAATGTTCTTTGTGGTTGGTAATGGTTATTTAGAAGTTTTAACCCATTCCCAACGGAGTTAAAATATATTTATTTCATAACAAGATGGATGAATGATTTGTGGATGCTGGAATGATTAATATGCTTAGATGTCATACTTGAACGTAAAAAATTTTGAATTGCTGCATGGCTTCATTCTTAGGAAGAAAATTTACCTCTTTCTCATTGTACATAGGAATCTGGATCAACACCATTGGGTAGCTTCTGTTTCTCTCTAGGTCTTGTTTCATGGCATCCAACTTGTACTGGGTGTATTTTTTCCTCCTCAACACTTTTACCCCCAAAATCACGAGTGCCATGACTACTCTTTCAATGAATAGCATGATTGACATACCTGAGCAAAGTATGACTGCTAGTTTCAAGAGTGGTACAATAACTGGGGATCGTATAGATTGCCAGGCATAATGCAGCTTAGTTGAAGCATATTCTGAAAGTTTTGCATCAGGCTGCTCGAAAATTAGGTTTCTCATGGTTTTTGTGATTGCTGAAGGTAGGAAGGAAAATAGGGTGGTAGACTCTGCCTGAACAGAGCTACTTGAGGGCTGAGGCAATCGAAGGACGTATCGGTGACTTGTAGCAGGTGGTGATCTACTAGGTGTGATATATCCCGGATAAACTCTTCGCTTTAAATAGGAAACGAAGCTAGGAAGGGGATGAGGACATGCATCAGTAATTCAAGGTTTAGGTGGACGGGTGTAGTACGATGAGTGAGATGTAAGGCAGGGAGCTCTTCTTTTGGAGAGACACACGTTCTTCATGCAAGCAATGGCGCTGCAACGTAGCGACTTGATAGCTGGATATCTAACGTTTCTTGCCGACAAGGTGATCAAAAGTTTTACGGTCGAGGATTTTAATCGGAGCAATAATTGCTTGTTGTACTCAATCCGATATATGAGATTGTGATATCTTGAGAGTAAATATTGGATAGATGCCAACAAAATCAAGCTGGCATATCTGGTATTTTTCTATGGACTAGATATGATCTTTTAATAGTTCATTTAATCACCTTTTATCTTTTCTTTATCTGTGGAATATGTTTGTGCTGTACTTTTGTGGCAAGAGCATATCTACTCATAAATGTCCTTGCTTTCCTACTGAGAACGGGAATATTGGAGCAAGATTCTGTATATAGTTTTCATCATTGCACCATGAAATACTGTAGGATTAATTTATTCAAATGCTTTTGAGGTAATACTGCTGTTAATATACTAGCATTGTTAAATGAAGGTGCTTGCTTTTGTGTACTGACCTGACTATTACTAGGCAAGTTGAATTACTAGTGGAAAGAGGAGAGGATGAGAGTAAAATAGGGAAAGGTGGTGACAATTACTTGTTAAAAAATGTTGAGTGAACTTGTTGAATAGTGAGAGGATAAGGATAGAAAACGTAGAAGAGTTTGCTTGATATTTTAAAAAGCTACAGAATCTGGACGCTAACTTCTTTGGTATAATTGTGTAAAGAAACCTATTACATTCTTAAATTCCTTTTCAGAAACTTTTGCAGGTAAAGAAATTGAGATTTCCTTACTAAACGCGTTTGAAGGTTTTCATTTTCCGGTTTCATTCCCACTGTTCAAATTTAGTTTCTTTCTATCTACCTTTTTTAGTCTGAGAATCCTAAAGTACATTGATTTTTGTCCTTGTCGTTAATGTCATTGACATTTGTTAAAAAGTTTTATTACTTTATCTTTTTCAATAGTTTAATAACAAAGAATAGAAATTTAGTGATTGAATCTTAAAGACTGAATTCTTAAGGTTCCACTATGCCAGTTTTAAAATTGA
The DNA here is from genome assembly GCA_003254925.1 of Chamaecrista fasciculata. Classification (NCBI taxonomy): domain Eukaryota; kingdom Viridiplantae; phylum Streptophyta; class Magnoliopsida; order Fabales; family Fabaceae; genus Chamaecrista; species Chamaecrista fasciculata. The sequence goes on from QANZ01043826.1 coordinate 352,171, forward strand.
AGTTATTTGGTAGAAGAACCAAAGGCATGTACTATGATTTCTTGATATTTTTAAGTTGAACATTAATTTGAACTTTTTATCTTGTTTAAACTGAACTGACCTGACCTGAAGTATGGGATTTGTCAAACACCTAGGATCAAGAAGTTAAATGCTTAGGAATAAGTAATTGTGGGGGAAAATCAACTATAAAGGAAATGGCAAATTATCCATGTCTGACTCAGATTACTTTATCTATCTGTAACACGTTGCAGTCTGAAAAGAACTTTTGTTGGGATTCATCAAAACGTGCACGCTAGGAATTTTGCTTATGCTCAAGTTATATGAACAATGTGTTAGGAATAATTAAAATAATATTATTATTAATGTTTGTGATTCAAATTGAAGTGCAATATGGACGTTGGAGATTTGCACCAGTTTTAATGCTTTAGTTTTATTAAGTTTGACTTACTATTTTTCTAGCCGTTGGTGCATAACCGTTGGTGCATAGGGAATAGAAGCATTGTGATTTATTTCTACTTTTATTTCATTTAATTGAATGTAATTTTTCTATTATATATAGGACTAGTTTTAGTCCGTGAATGATAATGAGAAATTCAAGCAAAGAAAAAAAAAAATTGAGAGCTTCCATGTTTTTTCCTCCAAAAAATTCCTAACAGTGGTATCAGAGCTTTAGATCCTGAGAGCTTGTGAGGTAGAGTAGCACATATCTCACATATTGAGATGATGTTGCTATAAGGAAGTCTCCGCACAATAAATCGTTGAAGAAGAGAGCCACTGAGACTCCAAATGGACACAAGCCAATGCTATTGTTTTGTGGCCTCTGAGGTTCATAAAAAGAGTACAAGCTCCAATGAAGATTTGAGTATTTTGGAGAGATAGTGCTCCAATGGAAAAATGGTGACAAAGTGCACCATTGGAAAAATGATGACATAATGCATCATTATGAAAAGTTAAGGAATTCTACTAGTAGGAGGAACGAATCCTCATAATTACTTCAAAGATTTGAAACTTGATGTCGAGAAATTGCAAGAGCTTGGTGAAAGAATCGGCTCGAAGAATATGAGATAAAAATGTTGCACAAGAAGGAAGAGAAGAAGTGAACGGTGCACAAGAAGGGAGAGTAGAAGAAGTGGATTTCTGTGAGAAGCTTATAAGATTTGATGATTTTTGGAGAGATGGTGCTCCAATGGGTTAATGATGAGAGAGTGCATCATTAGAAAAATGATGAGAAAGTGCATCATTGAAGCTTCGAAGGAATGGTCCATAAACAAGTTGAAGAGTTATATAATTAAACTGAATTTTCTTGTGAAGAAATTTCAGTTTAAGGGAGGAATTGTTAGGAATAATTAAAATAATATTATTATTAATGTTTGTCATTCAAATTGAAGTGCAATATGGACGTTGGAGATTTGCACCAGTTTTAATGCTTTAGTTTTATTAAGTTTGACTTACTATTTCTCTAGCCGTTGGTGCATAACCGTTGGTGCATAGGGAATAGGAGCATTGTGATTTATTTCTACTTTTATTTTATTTAATTGAATGTAATTTTTCTATTATATATAGGACTAGTTTTAGTCCGTGAATGACAATGAGAAATTCAAGCAAAGAAAAAAATTGAGAGCTTCTATGTTTTTTCTTCCCAAAAATTCCTAACAGTGGTATCAGAGCTTTAGATCCTGAGAGCTTGTGAGGTAGAGTAACACATATCTCACATGTTGAGATGATGTTGCTATAAGGAAGTCTCCGCACAATAAATCGTTGAAGAAGAGAGCCACTAAGACTCCAAATGGACACAAGCCAATGCTATTGTTTTGTGGCCTCTGAGGTTCATAAAAAAAGTACAAGCTCCAATGAAGATTTGAGTATTTTGGAGAGATAGTGCTCCAATGGAAAAATGGTGACAAAGTGCACCATTGGAAAAATGATGACATAATGCATCATTATGAAAAATTAAGGAATTCTACTAGTAAGAGGAACGAATCCTCATAATTACTTCAAAGATTTGAAACTTGATGTCGAGAAATTGCAAGAGCTTGGTGAAAGAATCGGCTCGAAGAATATGAGATAAAAATGTTGCACAAGAAGGAAGAGAAGAAGTGAACGGTGCACAAGAAGGGAGAGTAGAAGAAGTGGATTTCTGTGAGAAGCTTATAAGATTTGATGATTTTTGGAGAGATGGTGCTCCAATGGGTTAATGATGAGAGAGTGCATCATTAGAAAAATGATGAGAAAGTGCATCATTGAAGCTTCGAAGGAATGGTCCATAAACAAGTTGAAGAGTTATATAATTAAACTGAATTTTCTTGTGAAGAAATTTCAGTTTAAGGGAGGAATTGTTAGGAATAATTAAAATAATATTATTATTAATGTTTGTCATTCAAATTGAAGTGCAATATGGACGTTGGAGATTTGCACCAGTTTTAATGCTTTAGTTTTATTAAGTTTGACTTACTATTTCTCTAGCCGTTGGTGCATAACCGTTGGTGCATAGGGAATAGGAGCATTGTGATTTATTTCTACTTTTATTTTATTTAATTGAATGTAATTTTTCTATTATATATAGGACTAGTTTTAGTCCGTGAATGACAATGAGAAATTCAAGCAAAGAAAAAAATTGAGAGCTTCTATGTTTTTTCTTCCCAAAAATTCCTAACAGTGGTATCAGAGCTTTAGATCCTGAGAGCTTGTGAGGTAGAGTAACACATATCTCACATGTTGAGATGATGTTGCTATAAGGAAGTCTCCGCACAATAAATCGTTGAAGAAGAGAGCCACTAAGACTCCAAATGGACACAAGCCAATGCTATTGTTTTGTGGCCTCTGAGGTTCATAAAAAAAGTACAAGCTCCAATGAAGATTTGAGTATTTTGGAGAGATAGTGCTCCAATGGAAAAATGGTGACAAAGTGCACCATTGGAAAAATGATGACATAATGCATCATTATGAAAAGTTAAGGAATTCTACTAGTAGGAGGAACGAATCCTCATAATTACTTCAAAGATTTGAAACTTGATGTCGAGAAATTGCAAGAGCTTGGTGAAAGAATCGGCTCGAAGAATATGAGATAAGAATGTTGCACAAGAAAGAAGAGAAGAAGTGAACGGTGCACAAGAAGGGAGAATAGAAGAAGTGGATTTCTGTGAGAAGCTTATAAGATTTGATGATTTTTTGGAGAGATGGTGCTCCAATGGGTTAATGATGAGAGAATGCATCATTAGAAAAATGATGAGAAAGTGCATCATTGAAGCTTCGAAGGAATGATCCATAAACAAGTTGAAGAGTTATATAATTAAACTGAATTTTCTTGTAAAGAAATTTCAGTTTAAGGGAGGAATTGTTAGGAATAATTAAAATAATATTATTATTAATGTTTGTGATTCAAATTGAAGTGCAATATGGACGTTGGAGATTTGCACCAGTTTTAATGCTTTAGTTTTATTAAGTTTGACTTACTATTTTTCTAGCCGTTGGTGCATAACCGTTGGTGCATAGGGAATAGAAGCATTGTGATTTATTTCTACTTTTATTTTATTTAATTGAATGTAATTTTTCTATTATATATAGGACTAGTTTTAGTCCGTGAATGATAATGAGAAATTCAAGCAAAGAAAAAAAAAATTGAGAGCTTCCATGTTTTTTCCTCCAAAAAATTCCTAACACAATGTTATAATAGTTCAGCTATATTGCCAGCTTACTTAACAATAGCTAATCTGTTGAGACGTTATGATTGGGTGCGGGAGGGGGCTGGGGGTAGGGAGAGGGTCTATTTTGACGTTTGTTGCTTCCATTCTGTGGATGTCTTTTGATTCTGGACTCTGGAGATTGATGTAAAACATGAATATCGCTCCAAATATTTTCATTAGTGTGAAACAAATAAATAGGACATGTACTTCATGTCTCACTATTGAGACAAAAATTATTATTCTGTGAGGACTGAGATGTAGCAAGCTTTGACATATGCTGTAGACCTACGAACTTCTTTAGCCTGTGATTTGATGTTTAGCGTGTTAGTATTGAAGTAATCTCATGCATCCTTGTCTTTGTTATTTGGATTTGGATCCTCCGTGAGAGGGTAATGCACTATTATTATATCGAGAAATAAACACAAATTTACTTTGATGGTGGGCTTTATTTAAATAATAGGTATTATGAATGTATACGGCCTACATATTTTGAATCGATATTTATTTTCACATAAGGTTGTCATTGTTTCACCCATGATGCTACCCGTAAAATATGTGTTTTATTTTCAAATTGTCATGCACGTAATATTTTGAATGTGACAATCATTATTTTCTCGCATGGAAGAATCCAAATCCTTGTTGTTTCTCTTATTAGTTAGCACAGAGCATAATTCTCTTGATTACCCTTTGTATCTACGAACTTCAGGCAGTTTGTTATTAGTTTATCCTGAATTGTTCCCGCTTTTCTACATTTGGACGTTGCATTATCTGATTCTTTTTTTCTTTTTTTGCTCCACACTTTTTCAGATGTCTAGTGTTTGGCAATATAGCTGCTGATTGGATTTTGCTTCAAGTTTTTAAGGTATACAGGTATACTTAATATAGATATGCTTGCTCTTACAGGTTTTCCAATTGGGAGCAAGATCCTTCCACATTAAAGTTGGTCCCGTTTAACTGCCTTGTCATTTTTATAAAGAAAATGAACTGCTTCATGTGTAGGAGGGAGTAACAGTGTGGAATTTTTTGTTTTTTTGTTGCTTGCCTGGTACAAGGATTTGCTTCGACTAATCCGGTCTCAACCTACATTGCGCACTTAACTATGGTGGGAGAATCTCTTAACGGGAGTAATTGCATTCACAAGGTTTTGAACTCGAAATCTTGCTTAAGCGATACCAAGTCCGTTACCACTTGGACCAACTCCTTGGTATAGTGTGGAATTGTTACTATACTTCTTTTTTGGTTAATAAATCGATACTACATATTTTAGAAGGAAATGGAGTCATTGCTTCCTTGATCTGATTCTAGTACCATTATATTCCTTGTATCATTTGGTGATCAAATTCCCCTGCATTCGCACTGTTTTCATACCTTTTCATTTATATAAGCTTCAATCTTGAATTGCGAAGTCCTCTACGCTGAATGTTGCTTAGGTTATACTTCTGTTGTATTTACTATTTAAGCTTATTTTTAGAGGCCATTTAAATTTTGGCCAGATCTTTCTAAATTATAGGATTTGGCATTAGTTTAAGTGAACTGATAAGTGATTTGGTATCGCTAAAACAAAATTTTGATTTTGAAACTTCGTAAATATAGCTATTTTTTTTGCCAAAATAAATGTAGCTATTTTTGTTAGAAGATATTTTTTTTATCATAATTAGGTGCGTTATATGAGTCATGTTCATATTAGTCGGAGTAAATTTTCAAAAATCAGATGGAAAGAAAAAAAAACGTAGGTTTGAGGTCACAAACTGACAGACGGGCTGATTTTTGGGCTAGGAATGATTTGCTGTTAGTCATTAGCAGATATGTTTGTACGACGTATGCCTGTAAGACTGGGCTATTTCCCTTTTAGGACGTTCCATTATAAGATTATTCTTGACAATCCATTCGGAGTACTTTTCGTTAATTAGATTAGCAAGAATGCCATAGAAACTAGAAAGTAATGTCAATTGCGTGGTCTGATTCTAAGAGTTGCCTATCTTGGAAAAGTAGTCCATTTGAGATGTCATTCCATCCAATTAAAGTATGTGACGTATGTGTTTTGGGATATCAAATGCAGATTAATCGAAATGTGTCATATTAAAATGGCATAGTTGGCCTATAAAACACCTTTTTTAAAAGTTAAAACACCCCCTTTTAAATGTTTCTAGAAGTGGAAAAGTGAGGAGTGAGATGGGAAAAAAATGTGATGGACAATAAAATTTCATTCATCATAGAAAGTTTTTTTTTTGGGTGAAAAAATCCATCATAGAGTTAAAAAAGCTTCATAATTTAATCATACATTATAATTTTGTTAGTTTATTTTAAAACCGTAATGTGGGGTTTTTTTTTAAAAAATTTCCCTTTTTCAAACTTTCAAAATGATAGTAGCACGATTTAAAATGATTTTATATCAATCTGATTATGAGAAATTGAATTATTATATCTCACGATACTAAATCGAAGTATAATTTCATCAAGTAAAGTTGCAGCCACCTTGAAATTATGGGGCTGGAGTAAGGGGGTCAGAAGGCAAAATGGATTTTTGTAAGTTGCTACGCAAAATCCTAAATCTCACGATATTTCTTGTGCCTATGTGCTACTAAAATCCTGACCTCATCATAAATATCCTTCCTAATTTAATATGCGATTGCCAAGTGCCAACACCCCAATATGTATTGTTCGTAATTTGTTTTGAGATTCTGTCGTTTCTCATGTCGTGTAATTTTTCCCTTGGTTTTTTTTAATGGATTCCTGAGTAAATTTATTACACATCTATGGAAGCTAGAATCACGAAAGGGATAAGAATTTACAAATTTGTTAGCGTCAAGTTATAATAAAGGAGTCTTTGACTAATTTATGGTTAAACTTGATAGAATAATGCATTCCCAAGATCAGTAGATAAAAAAGTTGAAGCAGTTCAGGAGGAAATCTTGGCCGGGGAAAGATAATTCAGTTAGAAGAACATGTTTAAAAGTTGAGAAGTTGGGAGAAGAGATTAATTATGAAAGGGAAGAAGTTAGAACAAAACAAAGTGACAAAAGGACAAATGTTCTTCCTTTTGTTTGGGAAACATTCTTCACCGAAATATTTTAAACTGAGAAAAATATAATTATATAAGAGAGAGAGCTTTGGAGACTTTTGGAGGGGTTACTTCAAATTTCTTCATTATCTTCCTCTTTAAATTGGAAATGTTTTAATCCAGATACTGTTTTTATTGCCTACTGCAGTTCAGAATAAATTACTTTTCTTGGTATTGATGTCATGAATACCTTAATTGTTACTTTCATTTGCCTCAAATGTTTAGCATTATTTAACCATACGCAATCGATATTTTTCCAATGTGGCTGTTAGGGATGAACATTTTGAGTTTGACTCTTTTTCACTTTTCTTTTCTTTTTCTTGTGGACATTCATCACCGGCTCAACTAACTGTTATAACCCTTGGCGTTTGGAGTTAAGTTTTTACATTTGCATGAGATACATGAACAAATGAGTCCGCAATTTCTGCTAGTCGCCTAGTCCAATATAGTATTTGCATTTGATACAAAATAATATATATAGATCATTTTACAGCGTTGAACCTTCAATTGTGTGAGTGATTAAACTATCTCTGCTTTGCAAAAATTATCGCAGTGGACAAAAGTAGCTATTGTGTCTCTACACGGCTAATGTTAAAAACTTAAGGTGGATGCACGATTTATGTGTGAAATATAATTGGCCATTATTCATGTGTTGGAAGCATCCTTATATTAGAAGAGGTGGGAATGGAGTCTCTTGTGGTTTGAAAAATAAAGGTATAGACAAAGATATTGTGTTTGTGCACGGCTAGTTTTGTTGTAAGCAGGGTTAATATGTGAATACAGCTAGAGCAACCGATTCATTGTTTTGGAAAAAGGACGAGAAGAGAGGTGGTGGTGACTTGAAGGAAGGAGCAAGCTAGAACTTGAAGACAAATACAGAAATTAAAGGCGCCTTAATAATGAAAGAGGTAAACTCTTGGAAGCATTACATCAACATAATAATTAAACTATGTATATATATATATGTGCCTAAGTTCTCTGCATATCTCTTGCTTCACACTTTGTTCTTTAGTGGACTCCAGCTCACCCTCACTACCATTCAACATTCTGACATCATCATCCTATATATATATATATATATATTTTCACTTTCACTTTGATCGCCACCACCACACCTTTTTTTCATCACTTTCTCTATATATGATTAACAATTATAATAGTTTCCATATTTTAATCGGTGAAGAAAAGGTTAAGGTTCTCCTTGTTTTCTGAAATATTTTATATAGAAATTTGTTCCTTTGTCAAAACTTATGAGTCCCAATGTATCTTATCATCTTATGGTAAATTCCGATCATAATATTAATTAGCATGTGCTACTACTACAATGAAACTGAAAATCGTTTTTTTTTTTTACTCATTTTTAACTAACTAATCCTATTTTTTTTTGTAGAAAAGCACCCAAAGGAAAAATTATTGGAGAAAAATTTAAATGGGCTGAGACATTAAAGTATTGTATTCATTTTGGATATGAATAAAGATGAAATAATTTTTTTGCAAAGATTATATATTGACCCCAATTTTTTTAAAAAGTTTTCATTTTAGTCCCTAGATAATATGTATCCAGGGATCTATTTGTAATTTTTTGAAATTCTTTTGGGGTCAATGTAATTTTTGCAAAATTTGTTATGGTTAAAATTACAAAATAATTTCAAAGGGTACCAAAGTGTTAATAGAGAATACCATAGGGTACCAAAGTGTAATTTATCCTAAAATAAAATATAAAATAACAAAAAATAATTATATAAAAAACATATAAATATAATTAATTAAATTTAAATAATTATATAGAAAATATTAAATTAAATATAAAATATAAAAAATTAAATATGTAATGAAGTAACATATATTAGATATCTTAACTATTTGTTCATTTCGGATAGATATAGGATATGCGAGGACAATATTCATATTCCACATTCACTCAATATCTAAAAATATTTAATTTTAACTATTCGTCACCTATCCGATATTCGACGGATGTTGAATTATTTTTTGAACAGAATCTTAACTATCCTAAAGAATTTTTGTCCCTACATACACTACACTTTCTCTTCCTCTTCTTTTGTTCTTTTCTTTTTGGAATTCTATTTTTTTAGAATGATAAATTTACTTTGGTAAAAAAAAAGAATGATAAATTTATGGGAGAAGCCCAATCAAACCATTTGGTAGGAACTTTTTTTGTTTCCAAAAATATGCTTTGACAAAGAAAGTTTTTTTCTTGTCAAGATTTTCAATAAACCCAAAAGAAATTTTATGTGCCTAAAATTCAAATGGGCTAGACTTCACAAGTTGACATAAAAATATGTGTTTGCTTTGAATATGGACAGTGAGTTTTTAAAAACTCGAACACTATACATTATACTTTTCTTTAAATGTTTTGTGCTCTTTTTTTTTTTTCATAAAAAAACAGTAGGTTTTTGAGGGGAGCCCAACCAAACCATTTGGATATTTATACGATTATGTCAAAAGAATAAATGAATAAATAAATAGATAAAGGAATGAATTTGAATTCAAGCATACTTGGAAGTATCCCCCACACAAAGGAGCCCCTACCAATCAAAGGCCTAAACGACTCATTAGATCTATCCTTTTCTTTGTTTTCGACCAAATGACCAAAGTTTGGTCCCAAAATGGATTACTCATAATTAAATGTTAAAACTTAAAACACACCATCTATCTTCCATCCTCCCACATTTAAATCTTTCCCGGATTTATCTACATCTTCATTCAAGTCATGCACGTGTGTGCCACAACCATGTGATTTTAACTCAATAATGTCGTTCCCTTCAGCTTTGGTCCCCATCATAAGCCCAATAGGGTCAGGACCAGAAACACAGGATTTGGAATTGACATCATCAAACCATTCTTTTCAACATTATCATTTCTACGCTGGTCACTACCACCCGTCATCACTAACGCTAGGAAAAACTGATTGTTGCAGATAAAATTACTGTAAATGAGTAACCTGAAAAAGATATTTAATTTGAATAAAAGTACTTCCTCAACATTGATGTGATTTCTTTCGTGTTGCAGTTAAATAGCACTATTGTCAATCTCAAGAGCAGAAGTGAAAAAACAAGAGAAAACAGGGATGCCTGGAAGAAATTCTTAAGGATCCATATCTATTTATCTATTTCAATCTCAATCGTGTATTCGTCCTTGTCATTTCCTTGGTAAGCTTCATAAACACAAGATACATTCTTCAATTGGAGAGGGGAGGGATAATACATAAAACTATCCTATCATCAAAACAAAAAATCCCAATAATCATAGTGGGCTATATGGCATATACTTTCTTTCTGATTTCTGAATAGCACAAGCTAGTTTTCTCTTTCATCATTTGGTCTAGCCGAAGAACTTGAACCTGAGGCCATTCCAGCCACTTGGCTGTGTGAAAACCTCTGTAACTGAATCATTCGTGCATAGATCCCATCTGGGAAATTCTTCAACAACTGTGAGTGTGATCCTTGTTCTGCCACCTTCCCATCATCAATCACAGCAATGAGATTGGCATTCCTAATAGTTGATAGCCTGTGTGCAACAATGATTGTTGTTTTTCCAGAGCATGCTCGGTCCAAAGCCTCTTGAACAGATCTCTCAGACTCAGCATCAAGTGCGCTTGTTGCTTCATCAAGAAGCATAAGCTCGGCCTTCCTTAGAAAAGCTCGAGCAATCGCTATTCTCTGCTTTTGCCCTCCAGATAATTGAACTCCTCTCTCCCCTACAAATGTCTTGTATCCATCTGGCAATGCCGATATGAACTTGTGAGCGTTGGCAAGAGTGGCGGCTTCTATTATCTCGGCTTCTGTTGCCGAGTCATGCCCATACGCGATGTTTTCATATATAGTTGTGGCAAACAGGCAAGGCTCCTGAGGTACCACGGCAATGTGCCTCCTTAGGGACTTGAGATTGTACTTTCTGATGTCCTTTCCATCGATCATTACACGCCCCGATGTCGGATCATAGAATCGCTGTACAAGTGCAATGACTGAGCTCTTTCCACAGCCACTAGGTCCTACTAGGGCAAGAGTTTTACCTGCGCGGGCACGAAGACTCAGATCACGAAATACTGGCATATCAGGGCGAGTAGGATATGAGAAGTCAACATGCTTAAGTTCGACTTCTCCACGAAGACGATCAGGAGCAGGAGTAGCATCCGAGTCATCAGGATCGATTTCAGTTCTGCGGTCGAGGAGATCAAAGACTGACTTCATGGCTCGACCACCCTTGATGAAGTCTGGAGCCAGGGTTAGAGTTTCAGCCGCACCGTTGGCAGAGACCATGAGGACCATGAAAACTCTAATTGTTTTAGAGAAATCAGAGATACCGTGCTTCACAAGCCAGGAAGCATACCACAGACCAAGTGCATAGGAGGCATAAAGTGCAAACTGAGCTACACCAAATCCACTTCCAGAAATCTGTCCCTTCCAAAAACATCTCCGTAGTGGAGTTTCAAGATTGGAGGAGAAAAGACCAACAATTTTCGTTTCTGAGTTGAAGGCAGCAACAGTTCTAACATTTGAAATAGCTTCTCCTGCTAGTTGTGTAGCCTTGGCATGAGCAGCTTCCAAGTCTCCAGAGAAACCAGTCATGAACATTTTCTGTGCAACATTCAATACAATCAATGATTACTACTGATGAAACCAAAATTTTGAAATCTATATCAAGTTAAAGTTAAGTGTAGGCAAACCTGCAAAACCGTGGCTGCAACAACAACAGGGAAGACAGCTACAAGTACAAGTGCGAGGCGCCACTGTAAAACAAACCCCGCAGTACATGCGACTAGCATAAGTGCAGTGTTCTGGACAATCACTGAAATCCGGTCTCCAATTGCTGATCTCACATTGTTAGCATCAAGTGCAAGCCTTGCAGCAACCCTAGCACTCTCATTTTCCTCTTGATCAAACCATGCCATTTCGTTCTTGAGCACTGCAGTCAGCATTTTCTCCCTTACTCGCTTTGTAAGATTTTCTCCCACGATATCCCAGAAAAAATGCTGCAATGTATTGAAGAGAAGTGCTGCCGATGAAAGGCCAATCAACAAATAGCAGTACTTCTCTATTTCTCGAATCATAAATTTGTGATTTGGATTATAATAGACACTAAGGACTGCACTGAGGACATAGGCAAAGAATGCACTAAGGGATCCACAAACAACAGAGCCTATGGAACCAATTAAAGCATATAACCATTCAGGAGAGTTCATTTTTGCTAGGCGCCAGAAAGAACTGGCTTGCTCTTTGAAAGCAAGCTTTTCGAGTCTGTAATTTGGATGTGGTGCATCAAGGGACAGACTGAAGTCAGAAGTAGAGAAGTCAGAAAGCCTGCGTGAGTATGGTGACCGGCCATAAGAAGAATTCCGAGCAATTATTGGTGAGCTTACAGAGTTCCTAGCACTTGAAGGCCTGCAGATAAAACACTATCAAATGGTTAAAAGATAACTAAACTCCTGATGGCCAAAAATTTTATGAGTGATGAAAGCTACCTTGCACTACTCTTTCTGGCATTATTGAGAGCAGTTTCATGTGCTGCTTCCTGCATCTTGATAAGTTTGGCATAGACTCCATTTTCACCTTTAGCAAATAACTCATCATGAGTTCCAATTTCAGAAACACTTCCTTGCTGAAGAACAGCTACAAGGTCAGCTTTGCGAATTGTTGAGAGACGATGGGCAATCACAAGAGTTGTTCTACCAATCATGAACCGATCAAGGGCTTCTTGAACCAGTTTTTCTGATTCAGAGTCTAATGCACTTGTTGCTTCATCTAGCAGCAGAATTGCTGGGTTTTTCAACATTGCCCTTGCTATGGCTATCCTCTGCTTTTGACCTCCTGAAAGCTGTAGTCCCCTGTCTCCTACCTGCCATTTTTATTTTTTATTAAGTTATTACTTCTCAAATAATAATCTAATTTTTCTTCCTTTATTAACTTCGCCTCTATTAATCAGGAAATAACAGTTCCCAGTAATGATAAGTTATAAATATAGATTACTCGTTATTTTCAATGAGTATATTGAGTCCAACAAAAAAAATAAAGCATCTTTTTGTTCTTGTCATAAGATGGGTCATTAATTAAAGAATAGCAATCCTTTGACACTCTTCAAGGTTTTTTATAATAATATTATTATTATTTTCTGGGCATCTCTACCTACTTACTCCTCCATCGGCAATTTGTCTATGATTTTATTTAAGAATAGAAAGTCATTTCTCTGGCTCTCTGCGCTCATGCACATGCATTGTACACTAAACCATGTTACCCTCTCTGGGTCTTTTTCAAATGCAACGCGGCATGACCAAACACTTCCTCCCTTTGACTTGTAAAAATAATACTGTGGGTTTTTCCTTGTTGACCAAATGAATATATATATCCACCTAATTTTAAAAAATATAATATAAGTTGCATTGCATTTATAATCCACCTAATTTATACAACTAAACGAGAAACCCTCCTGGTCAAGATCCACATATTTGGGTTTCACACTTTCCACAAAGTTCGGCTCTTTCCCATAGACATGAGAGACATCATTTCAAGATGTTACTTAGCGAGTGTGATAATTGTGGCCTAGATATCTGTATTTCAGCCTTCAAATCGTTCTAACACATAACATATCTTATCTTGAATCTTAAGAGTGAGTGGTGACCACCGAAACATGTGGATGCATCTATCTATACAGGTATTCAAATGATATGATGTGATTGATCTGACCGGGTTGTGACCAATCAATCAGTCACACGTCCAGATATTTATGCATTTGCTAGAGTTTTTAACTTGTGAAACTAAAACATAATCTAATTTCTAAATGGACAAACCTGGGTTTCATAGCCTTCGGGAAGCTTAATAATGAATGAATGTGCGTTGGCTACTCTTGCAGCTTCTTCAATCTCAACTTGATCTGCATCAGGTCTACCCAATAGGATATTTTCTCTAATTGTGGTAGCAAATAACGCAGGCTCTTGACTTACTAGTCCTATTTGCTGCCTCAGCCACCTAAGCTTCAATGTTTTAATGTCATGTCCATCAAGCACAACTTGACCTGCACACACAAGTATTTAATTCACTAATTTAATCACACAACATTACTCTAATTAGAAAATTCACTGAGTTATAATTAATTCGCAGTTTACCGGAAGTTGGGTCATAGAATCTCTCAATGAGAGACACGATGGTGCTCTTGCCGGAGCCACTACTTCCGACCAAAGCTATGGTTTTTCCGGCGGGCACAATTAGTGAGAAATCATTGAGAATCCTAACATCAGGCCTCGATGGGTAAGAAAAGTCTACATTTTTCAGCTCTACTAATCCCGTCACAGTCTCTAATTCCAACCCAGATTCACTGTTTCTGTCTATCCCCGGCTTGTGATCGATGATTCGGAAAATTTTTCCGGCGGCAACTCTGGCCTTGGTAAATGCAGCCATGCTCGGAGCAGATTGCCCCAAAGCCCTAAAGCAGAAATTTTTTTTAGAGGTTAATTAAATAATCAGATCACCAAATTACTTTAAAATGATGAAAATTGCGATGCAAGCATATTTTACTTAGTAACTTACAATCCACCAATCATAACTGCAAACATAGTGGCAATGGCAAGTCCTCCATTTGTTTTGTGATGTCTCACGAGGTACCCACCGTACCATAAGAGAAGAGCATAACAGCAGAACACGACAAAGTATGTCGCACCCAATCCCATTCCCTTTGCTAACCCAGTTTTGTACCCAATTTTCTGTGCTACTTTCAACGCCGACGAGTACGCCTGTAATGATCGGTTCTCTCCGACGAATGCCAATACCACTCGAATTTGCGCAACCGTCTGCAATTAAGAAGTAAAAACAGGGGAAATGACCAAAGTTTTAAACTTTTTGCTTTATACAAGCAAGTGTGTCTGGTTTTGCTTTGAATTTACCTGTTCTACGGTGTTACCAGCTTGAGAGAGAGCTTCTTGGCTTTTGCCGGAGAGTTTGGCCAACGTGGTGGTGTGAATGCCTCCGATCACGGCTATCATTGGCACTACGGCGAGTGTGACGAGAGCTAATTGCCAAACTGCCGTGAAACCCACGACGAATCCAGAAACGAAGGTAGCCATGTAGTGAAGGAAATTACCCAGCTGAAGAGAGAAGAATGATCAATGACAAGAATAGAAGAAATTAACAAAAATGCCACAAACAAGGAAGATGATTGATTCAATTTGGGTACCTTCTCGCTAATGGCATCTTGGACCATGACAGCATCAGTGTTGATAGCAAAAACAACATCGGATGTTCGAACCTCTGTGTCGAAGTACTGAATGTCCTGGTTCAAAGCAGCTTCCAGATACTTGATCCTCATTTTGGTCGATTGCCTCTCTCCAGTCCACATCCAACACGATATCTCTGCCAAAAAAATCGCAGCTTTTCTAGTTACATTCATAATAAAACCAAACCCAGAAAAAAGCCTAATGTTCTGGAAAACGAGACTCACCTGCCCATGAGGATGCCCATATAGCAGCACCCACCACCAAGAAGTAAAATGCGTACTGCACCCACAAATTCAAGCTTTTCAATACACACATACACATTCCTTCACTCCATTTTATTAATTACTTATTAGTACTGTGAGAAATTGCATTACCTTCACGACTTCCTGTGTCATCTTGTCCACATCATTGGCATTCGCCCCAAAAGAATTAACAAGATCGGCGAAGAATCGAAGAAACAGAGGCAAAGAACACCCATGTACGATTGCTCCCGCAGTTCCAATCCCCATCAGAATGTAATCTAACCCGTCGGCGAATCGGAAAAGTTCACCGAATCCGACCGCCGGAGCACTTTCCGGCTTCTCTCCGGCGTCTGAACCTTTCTTGGGTTCAGAGGTTTCCATGGAGTCTCTTCCTTCTCCTCCTTTGCTCGCGTTTTCCTCTGTAGATTCGGGAATAGGAGAAGGAGGGACGAGCTCAAGGCCTTGCATTTCCGACCATTTCCACTGCTCAATCGTCTTTATCTCCTCAGAATCTTGTGACATTTGCGAAATTCCTTAACTTTATCAACCAATTCCCACACCCTCTTTATTATCTCGCCCTATCAGGCTTTCTTTTTTTTAAAGAAATAAACTTTTAGCTCATGCTTGTGGAGCTAAGTTTCGGGCTTGAATTTTTAATTGTTTTTCTTTCTTTTTTTTCCTCTGTGTGTTTTTGGAGTGATGACTAATGGGAGATTGGGGTTGTCTTCTTCTTCTTCTCTCCCTCAATTAATATGGTTCATTCCTCATTCTTCTTGTTGTTCGTGAAGGAATGGAGTTCTCTCTCTCTCTCTCTCTCTTTTAAGAGTTAAGAGTAGGAGGGAGCAGTGTAAGCTGTAAGAGGGGTTAATGTTGAGTTTGCTTCTTCTGTAAAAAAAACACCGAAAGTGACAGATGGTGAGAACCTAGACAGAGAAATTTCGGAGACATGGAGAGAGAAAGTTTGATTTTCCACCCGACAAACCACACTGTGTATGAAAACTTGAAGATGGGTTTTTGACTGGAACCAATTCAAAGCAACCATAAACCAAAAATATTTATATATTTATTTAAAAAAAGCAAAAAAACTAAAATCATTTTCCTCAAACTTTTTGGTTTCCCCTTTAAAAGTAGCATTTTTTTTTTTTGGNAAGAAAAATGGCCTATGTAATGTAAAACCCTTTACATTGTAATCCACTTTACATAGCTTAAATTACCATACCAAACACATGAAAGTCTCGAAATTCGTGGAGTTTTACAATGTAAAACTCTTTTCATGGCTACCAAACGGAGCCTAAAGGAATATTTTTGCCACCATCTCTCCATGTCTCCTTCAACTAAGCCGGTTTCTTCTGAAAAACATTAAAGAAACAAGTTATGTTAGGTAAAATAACAATAACAATGATAATAATATTTTCAAAAGGTTGAGAAGAAGAGGAAAGTCACACACACTACATTTCCACTTCCATCTTTCTCGAGGAAACTATCAAGAAAGTTAAAAGTTGTTGGGTTTTAAACCAAGTCTACTTTGTTTTGAATTCCTGACACGCCTAAGCTAATCAAACCTGTGCAAAATGAAAATCATATATATGATTGTGGGCATATATGGGGATTCTTCCAATTTTTGATTATTTATTGAAACCGACAGCAAATTATATGATTTGTTTATGGGCAAGTATCTGTGATCCCTGATCAGAGTTTAACTAAACCAGCTTAAATGATTAATCGTAATTTTAGGTCCAAAGAATTAAATTAATCTCCGTCTTTGAGACTGTAAAGCTGTTTCTTACATCATGCTTTGGGTTTATTTTAGATCAACAAGTCAGCTTCTTTACTTTTATGGCCTATATATGCAATAACGTGATTGCATCTCTGACTCTGAAAATTCCTTGATTTTGGAGTTTTGTTTATTTATTCTAGTCACGCGCATCGTGTTTATAATTAATCAACACATAAAGAAATTAAATTCAAATGAATTTTTAAA
>QANZ01043835.1:7030-62220 GCA_003254925.1 Chamaecrista fasciculata
TTTTGAGAAATCGAAATCAGAATTGTTCCCCAAATCATGGTTTTTCTTCTCATATTAAATTAGTTATATTATTTCCTTTTTCATGAGTATGAAACCTTAGGGGTTGGAAGTGAGAAATGAGAAATGAGGATGATGATGATCATTAAAACGCATCGTTTGATTTTTTTTTTTATTTCTTTTTATAAAAAAAAAACGAAACAAGAGCCTTCAAATTAAATACGTCAGCCTAAGAAAAACGAGGCCTACCATTGTAAGTTTGCAACTTCCTTTTTCTTTTGTATATTTGGGCTTGGGCCTCTTCTCTCTCTCTTTAGGCCTTTTTCTTGGGTTAACTTTGAAATGAGTTTTATTCTAAAATAGAGAGAGATCACTAACTTGGTATTGGAGATTAATTGATCACAGTATCTACAACTCACATGACCTTGGAAGTTGTTGAAAAAGTTATCATGTCCCCAGGAGAGAAAATCAACCAACTGAGTCCTTAGTTATCATATTAGAATTACAATATACTGATAAACTTAGGAGATATATATATATGTCCCAAAATAATTGGACCAAATAATCAATAAGCCCTTTCAAAAAATACATAATATTAGAAAATCATATAATAAACCAAATAAACTAGGCTTATTAATTATTAATTTATCAATAGGTACAAAAACAAATACTTTGTCTCCAAATAAATATTCATAATTAATAAGATAATGATTAATACTTTCGAGCTGCGAGTTAGTGTCTTTACCTAATAAGAATTAATAAGCTTATGGATAATTTGACGAATTACTGATTATCATAGTTAAAATGGACACTAAATCTATTTTCATTCAGCATAATGATAAATTATTTACTCAATCAATTAATATAAATATTAATCTTATGTTAAATTACTGCTAATCCACATAAATTACAACATCAAGTTTATAAATGATTAAAGAAGTTAAAAGTTAATTTTCAAATGTGTTATATATATATATATATTGTAACAAATCAAATTGATAATATTATATCTTGATATGGCATTCCCTAATTGCTTGACTCATCAATTGATTGTCTCTCAAAGTATATTAACCATAATAACAACCTCATTGAGTTCACTTCCAAGGATGACTGTGTCCTGGGTATCTTGAACACCTTTTAAGTAAAATAATTTTTGTCACTTTTAAGGTACACACATTATTCTATTCTCAAATATTACGAAATTATCTTTTTTCTCCTAAACCTCTTTATTGACTTAGGCATTGGAGTGGCCAGTGGGGACCAATCCCCACATGCCTTTCGTGCAGGTCCATCACATTCCGTCATGAGGGCAACCCTCTTTATTTCATAGCATCATTATGTCTCTATGAATAATATTTAATAAATTCAACATTTCATTTATTTATAATAAAAATACCTAAAAAAATTTTTACAGATAAAAAATTAATTGCAAATTTCATATATATTTTATTTAATATTTATATAAAATGTAATATTGATTATATATTTTATATACATATAAATTATAAAATATTTATTAACTATATTATTCCCCCACCCCAAGAAAAAAGCTCCAGATTAAAAGCCATGTATCTCCAACTATGTATGTATAATTAAAATTCATATCTTCATGGAAAAAGAGTATTATATAACCATTGAAAAGTATATGTATTGGCCAACAAAAGTTGGTATAGTGGACAAGAACTAATAGGCTCATAATTCACAAAGGTGTGAGTTCTATTCTTGCTATTGATGTAAAGGCCTTTAATAGATAACTTATAAGTATCTCTAAAAGTGCTCATAGAATCTAACTACAAAAAAGCCGCATCTAGCGGCGGTTTATTTTGCATTTAGTGGCGGTTTGACCGCCGCTAAAAGTTATCCCGCGGTTCACAAAACAGCCACTGATGACATTGTTAGCAATCATTTAGCGGCATTTTTCTTTAATTTGACCTCCGGAATAACCGCCGTTAATCATTATCGGCAGTTTTTGTTTTGCGACGGTTCAACTAGATTCTTCAAAATTCCAAAAGATATTGTGGCGGCTAAAACTGCCGCTAGATTCTTAAATTTGCCAAAAAAATATATTATACAACATAGAGTAACTATACAGACTATTTGTTGCTATGCTACTCACTTCCACTTAGATTAAGGATAAAGCCGCTATATGCCAC
Source organism: Chamaecrista fasciculata (assembly GCA_003254925.1). Classification (NCBI taxonomy): domain Eukaryota; kingdom Viridiplantae; phylum Streptophyta; class Magnoliopsida; order Fabales; family Fabaceae; genus Chamaecrista; species Chamaecrista fasciculata. The sequence goes on from QANZ01043835.1 coordinate 9,181, forward strand.
TCGCCATTAACAGATTAAATCATAGTTTGCAATATATATTTATTTATAGCAAATATAAATTTGTAGTAAATAAACTGTGCTTCTTCCTTATCGCCTCTCTCACCATTGAACTATGCAAAATCTTCAATCAACAAAACAAAAATAAAAATCAGACAAAGGAATTGAAGAGGGAAGAGGGAACACGTAAACGTAGGAATTGAAGGGAGAAGAGGGAAAACGAAAACGCAAGAATTGAAGGTGGAAGAGGGAAAATAAATTGTTAGTTTTTGTGACTAATTATTATTTATTATTGTTTTAATTAACCGCCGCTAAAAAACCACCAAAGATAGCTGATTTTGGTGTGGTGTCTAAAAAGAAAAATATATGTATTGGAATCTAACGAAACACAAATGGATCAATTAATTTGTACAAACACATGCTTCATTCGTAGATAACTCACAGATCAATTAATACTAATTATTAGTTTTTTTATGACTTATTATTATTTATTACTGTTTAGGGAATCATCATCTCCTATCTCCACTATACAATAAATATTAAATAGTATTTTATAAATAATGACAGAATTTTGAGAATCTTACGTACGTTTTGTACAGTTTTTATTTTAGATCCATGATGTACGTATGCATTATATACACCTTAAGAATATAATGATATCTCAGTTACAATAAACAAAAAAAATTTAATCAGGGAAAAATTTTTTAATCAGGGAAAAATAACGATAGTGAGAGAAAATAGAGTTGTCAAGAATAAGATTCACAGTGGTTTTAGAATCAGTTTCCATAATAATATGTGTTATATTGAGATTAAGAGCTAGTTTTAGCCCTTTCTTGATGCTCCATAACTCTGCTTTAACAATACAACCTCCATAATTTTGCTTGAATAGTTCGGTCCTGACAACATTGTTTTTTATTAAATGTTTTATCATTTTAAGAAAATAATCATTTTTTAATAATTTGTTCAAGGACCGAGTTGTCAGCTCGATGATCTTTCAAGGACTAAATTATTAATTTACTCTAAAATTAATTATTTTAATTTTATGTAATTATAAAATTTTAATAATATAATGCTTTACATATATATTTGTGTTCTCTAACATTTTATATGCTTTCGTTGATTAATAATTTAACCACTAAAAAGAGTGATTCGGTGGCGAAGCGTTATTTCACCACCAAATGCTTCAATAGCGCCACTATAGATGGTGATAGCGAAATCTTTTCACCACTGAAGCCCTTCTGTGGCGAAAATTTGAGTTTCCTTGGCAAAATATTTTAGCTACCGAAAATCATGCTTTCTGTAGCATTTATACGAAGTAAAATAAATAAAATTGAGAAAATATAATATTTTATATTTTAACATTTTTTTAGTTTTCTCTCTTAAATAATATATGCCATTATTAATAATTGGTCGTTAAATTCTTTTAATTAGTTAATTCAAAATGTGTATTTATGCATGTTTCAATTATAAGACAAGTTGGTGTAATATATGTGCATATTTTTTTCATTATCTACACAAAACGAGAATAGTGGTGTATAGATAATATATATAAACTGATCTGATATAAGTGGTGGCTGGTGGGTTTATTTTCAATTATCGTCCAGACTCCACTCCAGAGTATTGCTAATAATTAATTCAAAATGTGTTCTCATGATTGATTTAATTATATATGACTTAGTTCTCGTATATGTTGAGGAAAAAGTATAACTTTTACTAATAAGGTAAAAAGAAAACTAAATAATAAATTATTAAGATTTATAATTCCATTATTAACAATATTTGACCAAATTATCCGTTTTCAAAGTATAACTAGTAAAAAATAAAATTACAAAATCTAGTCTTTTAAAATTATAATTATACAATGAATTTGATACATCTATTAAAAATATATTAATAAAATTAATAATAAATATAATTTTCATTTCAGTAAAATTTTAAAATATATTGAAGTTGTCAATAAATTCAATTGAAAGTATTAACATAGATGTTAAATTATAATTATATTTGGGGTTGTCAAAGGATGGTCATTATTTGATGAAGTTAAAGTAGCTTTTCTCTTAGAAAATCAAGATCAGTTGCACTCTCAAGATTCTATGGTTCTTATTTCTGTCTCAATGACTTTGAGGCTACGTGGAGAAAGTTATGGAAATCCAACCTTATTCCAAAGCTAAAGATTTTTTGTGGAGGGCTTGTAGAGAGATTCTTCCAACTATGGCCGCTCTTAATTATAAAGCAATTAACACCTCCCCGACTTGCCCTATATGCAATTTGGATGATGAGACGGTCCTCCATGCAGCTGTCTCGTGCCCTTCTCTAACCAATTTTTGGAACTATGTCAGTATCCCTTTTCTACAGAAGTTTGATACTGATATTACTTTCTTGGAGTGGTTGAATCTTGTATTTGTCCAATGGAACAAAAAAGATTTCTTTCTTTTTACTGTGGGTACTTATAAATTATGGGAGAGAAGGAACCAGTGTAGACTCCAACCTGATGCCAATTTGAAGCCTTGGGACCTCTTGTGGAATGATTGTCTGAATGCTAAGAGTTGTTTGGATTGTCTTGACCGAGTTAGCTCTGATACTTTACCCTCTCATGTTGTTCATAATTGGTTATCATGGATTTTAGAGGAAACGTCCTTGTTTCTACTGTCAAAAGAATTCATACCATTTTAGCTCCTGACTTAATAGAAGCTTTAGTTGTGGAATTTGGTGTTACAAGATAGTTGTGGAATATGATTGTCAAAAGGTCTCAAATTATAATCCTATTTCTTCAACTAATCTGTTTTTGTTTGGAACTGTCATGGAAAATGTAAGTCATTTGAAATCCCAATTTCTTTCTTATGATTTAGTTTGGTGTAAGTCATTTAAAAATATTTTATTATTGCAACTTCAAATGTATGAGTTTCCATATATATTGACTAAAGTGTTTTTAACCTCCCTATTGCAATATCAAATTCTATTTTATAATGTTACATTTCTAACTATACAAAATTAATTATTTTAATATTTTTAATGTAATTTTACTTTTAAAATAATTATAAACATTATATGCATATTTACATGCTTGTTAGGATATGCAAAGCCTTTAGTATCTTATATGTCTGATACTTAACCTCTGTTAACTAAAAGAAATTAATTAAAAACATATATATAATATATAAAATGTTTATATTATAAGATACCCGATACTTACTTCCTTAATTATTCGTTTATTTCTGCCAAATAAGTAGTTGAGAAAATATTTATATTCATCCAATATTTGATACTTTTTTATTTATTTATTTTTTTTGCAACTTCTACTCTATCTAATATTTGATATTTTTAACAAAATAATAATATCAAATATCAAATCTTTTTTTATAGATGAATTCACACAAATATCTTAATTACACACCTAAATTGTCACCTCTAGAGGAGAGGACAAAATATAGTTTAATTTAATGTATCATGTCGTTCAGATTTGGCCTGAGTGGCTTGTTTGTTGTTTACACCGTTTGCCCATTAGTGTCTTTTACGTTTTTGACAAAATCTCTGTTATTTAGGGCTTTGAGTCTGACGACATCTATTAAATTTTAATTACACGATTATCTATGTAATCTCTATTTTTGAGAAAAGGAGTATTTAATTGAAAATTTCAACCATTTTAACGGACTTGGTCAAAATACCTACCAATAGAAATATAGAATTCCGTCAAAAAAATACTCCCTCCGGTTTTATATATCTGGTGTTTAAGGTTTTTACACACAGATTAAGGAAATGATTAGCCAACATAGAATGAAGAGAAAAATGAAGTAAAATGACTAAATTATCCTATTAAATTACTTGGAAAATGTTTATACATTTATGACTCAACTATATTTAATAGGAGTAGAATGGTAAAAAAATAATTAATGCTCTCTTGAATTTATAAAACATCAAATATTTTGGAACAAAAATAATTTTCTAAAACACCAGATATTCAAAACCGGAGGGAGTAATAACAATTTGACAAAATTGAAGTGCCAACTACCAACATGCAAATATTTACAAGTATTTATTAATTTGAATGCAAGCTTTTAAGTTAAAGGGTATCAAAATAATTTCAGACTCCAAAGTGTATTTTATCTAATTTTTCATTACCTTCCCTGTAATCACCTCATTCTTTCTAAGCTTCACTCCGAACTTTTCTATTTTTTTAGTATAACCTTAGTCATAAAAAAATATATTGAAAGACCCTTTAAAATCTTTCATTTTATACAATATATACTCTCCTTTGTTAAGTTCAGTATTAAGAAAAATCAATTTTTTGTTTATTCTTTTTTATTCATGTTGTGCTTGATATTAAGTGGAACTTATAAAATTAACTGTTTATGCACTTAATTGCAGTCAGAAAATAAATAATTTATGAATAAAATTAAAAAAAGGATATTTTCCATAACATAGATAATAAAATGTTTGGGGTCGTCTTTAAACTCGTTATATTTTATAATATTTAAGGAGTTAATTTTCTGCATGATAAATAAAATTAAGAAAATTACATTTTAACATTTTTTTAGCTTATTCGCCAAAACATATAAGCTGTTATTAATAATATTAGAGCTGTATATTTCTTTTTATATTGAAAAACTAAAGAATGTATTACACAGACTAATTTGTAAATTGTAAAATATAAAAATAACTAATTGGAGTGAAACGCTTAAACGCAAATAAAAAAGAATGATAGGAGTTTGAATATTATCTTTGGACATAAAATGTATTTTGTGGTCAAAAGTATTGTGTGGGATATGACACAAACACAGATATACTGACATGTTAAATTCTTTAAATTACATGACACGATACAAAATATATTTATATATTTAGACAATTAAATATTCATAAATATTAATAAAAACTTAAAAAATTATAATATCTATTCATGACATATGTCATATGTGATATTATTTTTTATTATTTTTCATGTTAAAATAAAAAAATGATTTTATATTTTAAAATTTATGAATATATGTTGTATATAGGTATCAGACACAAACACCTATATAACATACTAACATTTCCTTAAAATAAAGTATCCATACATACTTTATATATAAATTAGTATAAGACCCGTGCATTCGCACAGGTTTTTTCTTTTTAATATATATCATCTGTCATTTAGTAATAATATAGAAATTGAAAGACTATTCACATATTAGTAAACTAGGTTTTAATAATTAAATGAGGAAAGAATTGAAAATGTCATTCCCTGCTGTTTATGAAATGTTTCAATGAGCAGAGGAAAGAATTGAAAATAATTAGTTGCAGAGGAATGTTACAACAAATGCAGACCGAAAGAAAAAGACAATATAAAAATTTTGCATGCTCTTTTCTGATTCATTTCTTGAATGGAGTAGCATCTTCTGTTTATGTCCCTAGTCTAATGTTCAGTTTTTGGTAAAATTTTAGTAGTGGACCTTTCTGGCAGGAATATATTCACATGAACAGAAAACTAAGACTGATGTAAGCACCTACATGAGATCTTATCTTCTCTTGAATACCCCAGTTCTTAGCAAAATGCATGTAACAAATGCATGTAATGTAATAAAACAGAGATGGGAAAGATCGCGCATTAGAAACCTCTAAATTGAGCTATTTTGTTTGGTCAAATATACATTAGAAAACTGATGAATTTTTCGCACTTTGACGGTATGAAATGAAATATATATCCTAAAAAATTTTTCGCACGGGTCTTATTTTATATTTTTTTTGTGTCTTGAATTTCATTAAATGAGATATGAAAGCAAATCTAATCCTAAAAAATTCTTTAGAGATTGATCTTGACATAAAATCACATAATTAATCACCACAGTTTTAATGCGTTTGCTACTTGAGTTTTTCAATTAAAACATAACAATTCAATGCTACTGTCATAATCCAATGTGGTATTACTTTCAACCTGCAAATTATTAGATTGATGAGAACAACTCCAAATATTCAACTTGTATATTTGACAATTTAGCTCTTGAAGGTATATTACTTTACAATCTCACTTATTTACACATGAAAAACTCAAGTAGTACCTGGTCTTTTAGGAGACTTTCAGCTTTTGTCAATTGCTCTTCAAGTTCCTTCAGCTGATTTTGCAACACAACTTTCTCAGTAGCTTCAGCATTGAGATTTTCAACCTCAGATCTTAATGCATCTTCTTTTTCCCTTTGTTCTTTCAACTTCTCTTCAAGATTTCCCTGGACTTATACCATATACCATAGATTCCACAACTACAGACAACAGGTCATACAAAAGTACCAATGAAAATTAAAATTCATATAGTCATGTTTTTTTCTACCAGTCATCAGGCAGTGGATTTTTTTTGTCATTTTAATTTAAGGGATTAATATATTTTGACCACATTTGGCCATTTATGATTTAACCAAGATTCCAAGATGATTGAAAACTAATAGTCATGTTTCCCTTGCTTTTTGGAGATCTGCAGAAGTGATGGGTCTAATCTAACAACACATACAACACATACCTCTGTCTGATAGCATGTATCAGGTGGTGGTATCTTGAGTCTTGCCTTCCAATCTTGTGAACTAACAAAACAATGCAAATAAGAAATATGAGCCAAGTTTGCAATATCCGACACTAATAATCACAGTTAGCTACTTGGTAGATTTATTTGAAATAGGAATATGATACTCTGTAAAAATTAAATAAATAAAAGCCTGGTATCTTTTACTATATGCTACTCTATAAAAATTAAATAAATAAGGAGCATGTTCTCTATCAATTCTTTTACTAAAAGTTAAAAATTAAATAAATATGATACTATGTAAGAATTAAATAAATAAGGAGCATGTTCTCTATCCATTCTTTCATAGTTTTATGAGGATACAAAACATGGAACCTCTTGCAAACTATCTAACATTTTGAATATATCCAAGAAGCAATCAACCAAAAAGAAAGAAGCAAACCCACACAGCCAAGCACATAGTAAAGACTACTTATACAGTTTTCTTGGCGGTTTGAAACCAAGCACTCATAGCATCCATTCAATGCTTCAAAGCTTCCTCAAAGAGTTTAGGCAAAGCAAGAAAAATGACTTGCAAAGCCAATCAATGAAAATCAACAATGCGAAGTCCTGGAAAATTGAGAATAGAAACCAATCTCAGTTCCTACCACAACAATATAGCCAATCAATGCAACATCATATTAATCTTCAGATAATTTTTGTCCTCTCATCAAGACAACAAATGACTATATCATAAAAAGTTAGAAATCCTGCAGCTTTAACCTCTTCTGGTACAATGTATTCACTTGATAAATTTAGACCTGGAGAGAAGGAACATTTTCTTATCAAGTAAACATGAAACCTGTAGATCAACTACTAAATACAAACAGGTTGATCCCCTTACCATGGATAAACTGAAGTGCGGCTTGTGAGACCAAGACTGCAATTATATATACAGAAAGACATAAACTGAAGTGCGGCTTGTGATAAAATGGAGTGCTTTAGGAATCACTCTAGCAGGCAAGGAACATCTAAAAAAAAAAAAATCAAGCCATTGATCAATTTAATCTTCAATTCAATATATAAATGTGATAAAAATATAGATTAAATTAATGAATTGGTCCCTGAAAGATGATAAATTTCCCAATTTAGTATGTAAAAGATGAAATTATAAAACTTAACCCCTAAATGATGCAATTACAATCAATTTGGTCATTAAGATATCAATCCAAATTTAACAGTTAAAATGCTAAGACTGTAGGCATTTCACTTCAGTTATAAACATAATTTATAATTTTGACTGCAGCAATGTGAATTCAATAAGAAAACTTGTTAAGAAGCATAAAAATAATGTTCAAAGTCTGTAGGCATCTATGATATATACAAAATTTCAGAATTAGGGAAGCAGGCAAAGATATCTGAAAGAATTTTATCTTGCATATCATCAAAGTTTCAGAATGAAGTTGACAATATTAGGAAAGCAATCATGCAATTGAAACCTTATATAATAGCAGAATTGAATTCGTTTCTAATTGACAGTATAAAGAGAATCTCAAATTTAGGACTGATAATAGAACTCATAATCAAAGTTTCTTAAGATATGTATAGCAGTTCAGCTATGCAAAAGATGGATCATATATAGCAAATAATTTGAAGAGTAAGTTTTTAGGAAATTACCTTGTAGTTGAAGTCTGGTTTGACAGTAGTAGGGTATTGTGTCAGAGATATAGAGATATTGAAGACAGTAACAGCTCAAAAATGATACATTATATATTATATATATATATATATAAACTTGCAGATATATAAGCAAATCTATAAAAGAAAGTCACCCCAAAACACTTCACGCAGAAAAATAGCTCTAATCAATTTGACTATACATGATACAATATATATATATATATATAAACTTGCAGATATATAAGCAAATCTATAAAAGTCCATTTCCAAAACGGTCAAAGAAAAAAATAGAAGTCCTTTTACAGTAAGTGGAAGTCCATTTCCAAACATAGTGTATGGTTTACTTACACATATGGCAGCAGAATTTAAACAGTAATTACAATCCAACCAAATATTGACTGAGAACATAAAATCTAGCACGATTTGTTAGCAGTAAAAGTCATTAAAATTACTTATCAGAAATAGTCATTTGAACATGGAATTCAATATATGGAACTTGAAATATTGCAAAAGTAAAAGGGGAAAATAATGGTTACTATATCATAGTTGGTTCAAGATAAATTATAGAGTTTGTACTTAACTTGACTATTTATAATTACATCCTAATACTTCAATAAAATAATATAAAACTAACAGTTAAACACAAATCTAGATAATATAAAAAACATATATAGATTATATACAACTTAATACTTTTCCAGAACAGAATGTATCTTTTTTTTGAGTAAAGCTGAAGTCATGCCATCCAATGCTTAAATAAACGCAAAAAACAATTTTCTAATTGTCCCTCATCTAATGCCAGCTATAGCATAAAGAAGACATTAGTCAGAAAGCATTCACTTTCCTCAATTTGTAAGCTGTATACAATTGCTTTCAATTTGATAGCGTATGTGATATGTAACACACACAGCACCTGAGATGTAACACACAGCACACTATCCCATGCTTATTTAAAATGAAAACTTTTATATAAATTACTAACAAATCTGAATAGTATACAAAATTATTATTCAGATTTTAGCTATAGTTTATCACATTTAACGTAACATATTAAGCTTGAAGGCTAACCGTTCTATTTTTCTATACACTTTCACTTCCATACTGTAGCAAACATTCTTTATAATATTCAAATATTGATTCAAAGAATGCTATTTTCATTCAATACTATTAAAGAAAGAGTAATAATCAAAACAAATCAAGAACAAAATTGATAGGTTTGTTCCACAGAGTTGTACCTATCAAAGTAGCTCCTCTAAGAAGATTCTATGTGATGGGGTAACATCAAATATACCATCAATGATCAGGGTTAACAAAATGTCAAATTACCTCCTCTGCTAACTTGGTCAAATTGGTACCATACTCCTCCAAAGTTGGCATCTTATTACCATTGCTTCTTGGGCTAACAGTAGCTGTAACATTGTCTGCACTCTCACCCACCATGCAGTTAACCTGTGCTCATACAGAGGATATTGATGATTAATGCAAGATCTAATAAATAACATAATGATTGAACAATCAATTTAGTCCTTTTGTTAAATATAGTAAGCAAAAAATTTCAGTTTTAGCTAATTGAATAGTACAATGTTAAGTAATAATACCGTTGGTCATTAAATTGAAAAAGAAAACAGGCACTATTTGCCATTTTCTATTTCAATTTGATCTCAAGCTATTTACTACACGATTCTTAAAATCCACATGAACTAAACAGATAAAAAAATATACATATACACATAAGAGAAAACGAAGCTAGCAAACAGAGAGTAAGTATATACCTGCCCCTTTAGTTCCAGCCCTTTGAAAAAGCCATACAATTCATTTAATTAATAGAGAAAGATCAGGGTAGCAAACCATCCCTACCCATTGCCATAAAGATTTTAGGCTGCAAAGTACATACTCACATGAAATAGCTCTAATCAATTTGACTATACATGATACATTATATATGATACATTATAGCTCTCAATTTGACAATACATGATACATTATATATATATATAAACTTGCAGATATATAAGCAAATCTATAAAAGTCCATTTCCAAAACGGTCAAAGAGAAAAATAGAAGTCCTTTTACAGTAAGTGGAAGTCCATTTCCAAACATAGTCTAAGGTTTCAGTGGCACTGGGTCAACATCAATCATATGTAGGACAATTATATAAAGGCTTACTTACACATATGGCCCCTCTATTTTCAGAAAGCTCTCAATTTGATCCTTCGCAAGAAAGCAATGCCACTGCCCAGTTTTTAGCATAACAGTATGTTATTGTCAAGGATACACTCAAATATATCAAAATGAGTAAACTACTAAATTGGTCCCTGGATTATTGACTCACTGATAGATTGGTCCCCGAATTTAAGAAATTGACAAATAGGTCCTCGAATTTTTCTAACGAGTCAAATAGGTCCCCAAATTTTTCTAACATTTGTCAAATAGGTCCTTCTGTGCATGTTATTCGGGGACCTATTTGACTAACGTTAGAAAAATTCGGGGACCTATTTGATTTGTTAGAAAAATTCGGGGACCTATTTGTCAATTTCCTAAATTCGGGGACCAATCTGTTAGCAAGCCAATAATCCAGGGACCAATTTGGTAGTTTACTCATATCAAAATATATACAACTCCAAAAACAAAGCCATTGAGTTTAGCATTTTATTATGTATGAAAAAAACACTAAAGGGAACAATCTTCTACCAATATTTTGAAGCAGAGCAGACTTGAATTACCAGGACAACTGTACACGAATTTCTTCATTTTTCTTTCTTTTTTTCCTCATAGCATTATATCTATGCTTAATATAAAATATGTTTACTCAAATAAGAAATATATATAGAAGGGGGCTATTTTGAAAGGGGACTTGTTTTGGAATTTGAACGAAATTCAAAGGGGACCTGTTCACTTTGCACAGTAATATATATTTTAATGTAAAGGACCAAAACACAAAGAGTACAAAATAATATGGAGCAAAAACAAAGTATTGACGAAACACTCATCTTCATCCTCAGACTGTAATTAAAGCAATTTGAAGCAACCAAATTAAGCCCATACCCAACGATGACAGGATCAGACAATTTCAATTCAGATCCAAACAAATTAAACCCATACCTTTGTCTCTTTCAAACAATTTCAATTCAGATCCCTTCCCGCACCATCTCCATCTGCACGCTTCTCACACTTTGATGATCCCTTAAAGGCAAATATATTTCCAATATGTGTGTGATGAAAGAGAGAACGAATCGAATGAAAAAAGAGGAAGCAGATACTGTTTATATATATATATATATATATACACGGAAGACGGAAGAAGAACCTGAGGAGTGCTGTGAGGATAGTGAATGGAACCGAAACAACCACACACTATCGTCTCTCTTCCTCACAGATGAAATCGAAACGAAAAACCCATCTTTTTTGTAGAAAAATCGAATGATTGATGTTGAAGAAGAAGAAGAAGAAGAAGAAGAAGAAGAGCGGCTGTTGTTGAAGGAAGTTGAAGGAAATTTTGAAATTTGAAAATTAGGGTTGAAGGAAGTTGAAGAGAGCGGCTCTTGTTGCAAATCTGGCGTGACTGTGATTATTTTGGTAGGGATGAGAAAGAAGGGAGAAGGAGGAGAAAGAAGAGAGGAGATGTGAATGGAGGGAAATTGTGTGTTGAAAGGAAGGTTGAGGATCTGCAGGAAAAAAACACGGTCAAGTTGTGTTCAATGAGAAATGGCAGAAGAAATGAGGAATGGGGAAATGAATTGGCTGGAGCAGATCTGAACCGTTCATTACATTTTTCTGAGGAGCAAATCTGAACCGTTCATCAATAGCAAATGGCGGGAGCAGAAATTTGAAATGGAAAACTGCAACGTGTCACCATTTGAGCAAAAGAATTTGGCAACTTTTGATGAGGTTGCGACACGTGTGTAAGGAAAAGGTTAAATTGAAGAAGATTAAGAATTAAGATAATTAAGATAATTGTTACCGGAAACGAATACACTAAGTTATCAGAAAAAAAAAAAGGAAAAATGAAGAAGAAGGAGCAACGAATAAACCCAAATAATTTAACATCAAGACTTTGATGCAGTGGTAAGCGAGTTGCACCTCAGGTTGAGGGACCTAGGTTGACGGACCTAGGTTAGAGCCCTTTTGTCGACATTGTTAGGAAGACTTTAACAATTCACTATAGACCCGAATGAGATTAGTCTTCTCCTAAATCGTTACACAGATAGGTGGGGGTAGAGCCGTCAAAACTAGCCAAACCTGGTAGGTTGGCTCGTTTAACTCGCCAATTTGGCGAGCCAGGTTGAGAAAATCCGACTCACCAAAAATTATAACTTACATGGGTTGGCCTAGTTAACTCGCAGCTCGTGGTGAGCTAACTCGAGTAAGTTGGCCACGAGCTAACTTGAGTGAGTTGGCGAGTTGGTGAGCCAACCCACCTTATTTAAAATATATATAATTTTAGATGTAATGACTAGTGATTAGTATTAAATGGTTATGGTATTGGTATAATTTTTCTTAATTTTCATGAGTTTTATTAAGAAAGTTAATAAGAAATATTTTTAATTTGAAAAAATGGGAAAAATGAAAAAAAATAATGAAAAAATAAAATTAATGATTGGTGGGTTAATGTGGGCTAACCCAGATCACCAATTAAGCCAACCCGGCTCGCCTGAAATTTTTTGCTGACGTGAGCCAACTCGCGTGAGTCAGACTGACTCGCTTTGACAGGTCTAGCTTGGAGATACCAATTGTTTCCACTAGAAAAAAGAATAAAGCCAAATAGTTTAGAAAACATCCAAAACGCGTAGGCTTATATGATATTAGTGCACTTTAAGAAACTTTTTGACCAATAATATATGTCACACGTTGTAGCCTCCTTTACCTAAAAGACTACCTAGCCTTCTTATTATTTTATTCACAACTGCTCTCACTGCATGTGTCTTCATATATACTATATATACACACAACACAAACATTGCTCATCGATCACTATCGCAATTTCTTCTTGAAAACGATAATGGAAAGCTTTAAAGCTTTGAGAGTTATTATACGGTGCGTTTTGGTGTGCTTAGTTTTTGAGTCATGGCTAGGAGAAGCCAAGGTGAAGCATTACAAGTTTGACGTTGAGTACATGTTTAGGAGTGTTGATTGCATTGAGAGTGTTGTTATGGGAATCAACGGCCAATTTCCCGGTCCAACCGTCCGAGCCGAGGTCGGCGACATCGTCGACATCGCCCTCACTAACAAGCTCTCCACTGAGGGAACTGTCATTCATTGGCATGGAATTAAACAGGTACTTAATTTTTTTTTCTCTTCTTTTTCCATAGGAACGATAAAATCTCTCATCTATCCGTATAACAGTCTAGACGAAGATTAATCTCGTTTTTTGACAACATTATTTGGTTCGTTTTGCTCCTTGGATTGTTCTTAGAGTAACTCATTATTCGGTCTCTAAATAGACCATCATTTTAGTCCTTCAAAGATTAAATTGTATATTTTAATATTTTAAAGATTGAATAGTCAATCACCTTAGTAATTTTTTAAAGACTAAATTATTAGTTTACGTTTGATCATATGTAATTGATCGAGTTTAATTATGCTATATATGCGTATCTCTCTGGTTCCATGCATGCAAAACAGTGTTATTTGTTAATATTGTTATGGCCTTGGCTAATAAAAAACATTAAAAATTAACATATACAAATATAAATATATATATATATATAATATGTAAATAATATTTGTACAATATATTTATATGATGTGAGTGCAGATTGGAACGCCATGGGCAGATGGAACAGCCTCCATTTCTCAGTGTGCTATAAACCCAGGAGAGACATTTCATTACAGATTCAAAGTCGATAAGGTAATAATAATAAGATCAAAGTACAAATTTTGTCCCACATCTTTTACTCAGTTTTCAATATAGTTCTATATCATTTTTTGTTATATATTTGGTTCATATCTTCAGGTTAGTTCCCAATTTGGTCCCATATATTCTTTTTTGCAGATTTAGTCCCATATTTATGAGTCAATTATAGAATTAGTCTCATATCTTTAGGTCAGATGTAGAAGTGGTCTCATATCTTTGCAAAAGGATCAACTGACAGTTAATCTTTTTGCAAAGATATAAGACCAATTCTGCAACTTAAACAAAAGATATACGATTAAAAATAATATGGAATCAAAAGTGTAACAAAAAGAAATACAAAACTAAATTGGGTACTCAGTAAAAGATATAGGACCAAATCTACACTTTGACCTAATGATAATAACAATTAACTCAACTTTAATTAATTAACTAACTAACTAAATAATTATATATATGGTACATACGTTCAGGCTGGCACATTTTTCTATCATGGACACTATGGAATGCAGAGAGGAGCAGGATTGTATGGATCAATTGTAGTGGATTTACCAAAAGGACAGAAAGAGCCATTCCATTATGACGATGAATTCAATCTCTTGCTTAGTGATTGGTGGCACAAAACTGCTCACGAGCTTGAGATTGGACTCTCCTCCAAGCCCTTTAAATGGATTGGTGAACCCCAGGTAATTAATTAATTACACATAATTGTTTTCGTTAAAGTGTACTTTTGGTCCTATAACTTTTGTTCAGGTCTCAATTTGGTCTTCCATAACATTTTTCTTTGCACATTTGGTCTCATTCATATATTTTACTCAGTACAAATTTCATCATGTATCACTTTTAGTCTTATATTTTTTTGTTAGGTTGCAGAATTAGTTTCATATCTTTGCAAAAAAATTTCATTGTCAGTCCCACCAGACCTAAAGCTATAGGACCAATTTTAATTTGCACATAACCTAAAGATATAAGACTAATTCTACAACCTGGTCAAACGATATGAGATCAATTCTGCAACTTGACCAAAAAATATGAAACCAAAAGTGCGACACATGACTAAATTTGCAATATGAGATCATAAGTGTGACACATGACCTAATTTTTTTTTGGTTGTCCACCCGGTATTTGGTGTTTTACTCCAAGTCTCCAATTAATTTGAATTCAACCGGCATTTCACACTTGACTATAGTAGTAGAATCTTTCAACAAAAATAATAACTATATTTACAAGGTCTCGAACCCAGAACCTTACTTAAGTAGTACAAGTCGCTTACATTATTATTTGATCAATGTACCTAATATATATTTTTAAGAAATCTGAATGAACCTGTGATCCTGTAATCTAAACTCTTGGCCGGCCGGTTTAATAATTTGCCCATAAGACATTGGATGAAACAAATATATACATATGAACCTGCACTAGGTACTAGATGAGACATATTAATTTTATATCTTATTTTTGTAGCTTTTTCATGTGGCCTCCCCGCTATCACGCATGTGATATGAAAAATTATATATATATATATATACATGGATTCTAGATTACAGATCGAAATCTTACCAAACAGCACTAAAAAGTAACTTAGAATAATGAAACTGTGTGCTCCATCTGTAATCACTAAGCCTGTCTAATTTTATGTTAGTCTTTACTTAATCACTAAGCAATTATAAATTAAATATTAACTGGTCAAGAGCTTTATTTGATTTCTCATTGTGTTTTGTCTCCACTACTATATATATATATAAAAGGAATCCTAACTTGAAATGTTAAAAATTCATGTTAATTTCAGGCTTTTAGCCACATTGACACGTATAAGCAATGTTCATAGTCATCAATTTAAAATCTTAATTAACTTGAGATGTGTGATCAAGTAGTAGAGATTTGTATACTTTTAACCAAATATTGTTCAATTTCTAAACTTTGAGTACAGAGAAGTTTTAAATCCTCATGTCAGCTATCTCATCCATTGAGATCCTGCCTTACTTATCCAATTAAGTAGTTGATTTATTTCACTCATTTTATTAATTAATTGAAATTTTAACAAAGTAACATGTAGTTTGAGTATAACTGTATACTGATATATATTTTGTTTTTTTTTTTTGTAGTTTCCTATAATAATAATATTCTTGAAATATATATCAAGCATACATATATATATATATATGATGCTTTTACTTTTCTTGATAGGAAGGATCAAGGCAATAAAGGCACAATATAATGGTTTATGACATATAAATTAAATATGCATAGATATATGATTATATTGTGAATATTGTTGTGAGTTTTTGATTAATCAGAGTTATTATTTATATGTGTAGAGTTTGCTGATAAATGGAAGAGGACAGTTTAATTGTTCATTGGGTAGTGGTTATATGAACACAAGCCTACCTGCATGCAATTTCAAAGGTGGTGAACAGTGTGCTCCTTACATTTTACATGTCCTTCCAAACAAGACTTATAGGATCAGGATTGCTAGCTCCACTTCCTTGGCTGCACTAAACTTTGCTATTTCTGTAAGTCTCTCTCTCTCTTCTCTATATATATAGAGTAAACTAATAATTTGATCCTTGAGAGATTATCGAGCTGATAATTTGATCTTTGAAAGATTAAAATATACATTTAGTCCCTGAAAGATTCAAAACGGTACTCTTTGATCCCTGAAAGATTAAAATGATATACTGATTAATTAGTCCATAAAAAAGACTAATATTAATATACTGTTTTGATCTTTTAGGGACTGAGTTGTCAATTATGTGATCTTTCCGGGGCCAAATTATTAGTTTACTCATATGATATGTATATATATTTGGATGACATGATCATTAATGACCATGCACACACTCTGAAACAAATTATATCATTGATATGAGTTGTGTAATCCCACTAGAGAGGAAGACAAGTGTAGATGTGGGTATATATATAGAGGTGGGGACAAGACTAGCCTAAGATTAATTGGCGATTCCTTTAATCATGGGACATAATTAATTAGGATACGTATGTTGGAGACAAGGGTAAGAGAATTTTGAGTTTTGACAAAAAGGTATAATTAGCGTAGCTAGAGAATTTGATCAAATTAACTAATGTGTAATTTAACCTTTTTCCTTTTCCCTTTTTAAATTATACACCTTTAATTTCTAGCTACTACTTTTGTTTTTTGTGGTAAAAATTAAATTGTAGACAGCCTATGAAGTATGAAGTGTGCAAGATATATATATATATATATATAGTACAACATTAATATTGATGTGCTTTAACACCCACAAGGCGGGATTTTTAGTTCAACATTTTAAGTCTTGTTTGGCGGTGCAGTTTATTATATTTCTACTAATCAATTCGACGTTTATATAAATGTACATATATATATATATAGATTGTTTACACATATTAATCATAAAGCTAGAATTTCATTTATTAATGTCACCATAGATTTCTCATTATCGACGATATGTAACATGCATTTTCTAGAATCACAAAATGGTAGTAGTGGAAGCCGATGGAAACTATGTAGAGCCATTTACCGTTGACGACCTCGACATATACTCCGGCGAGAGCTACTCGGTGCTCATCACGACGGACCAAAACCCTAACCAAAACTATTGGATATCGGTGGGTGTACGAGGAAGGAAACCTAATACCACACAAGCTCTAACCATCCTTAACTACAAAAACACCGTCTCTGCCTCTAAATTCCCTTCTTCTCCACCACCAATCACTACTCTTTGGAATGACTATGAAAGAAGCAAAGCTTTTGCTAAGAAAATCTTTGCCCTAAAAGGCACTCCACAACCTCCAACAATATCTCATCGTAGGGTTATCCTTCTAAACACCCAAAACCAAAACAATGGCTTCGTTAAATGGTCTATTAACAATGTCTCCTTGTCCCTCCCACCCACCCCCTACCTTGGTTCCATCAAGTTTAACCTCAGGAATGCCTTCGACCGACACGCCCCATCTGATAGCTTTGCACAGGACTACGACATCTCGGTTCCACCGAAAAACCCTAATTGCACCATAGGAAATGGGGTTTACATGTTCCAAATGAATCAAGTGGTGGATGTGATTCTACAAAATGCCAATGCTTTGAATGCCAATGTGAGTGAGATCCATCCTTGGCATTTGCATGGGCATGACTTTTGGCTTTTAGGGTATGGAGAAGGGAAGTTCAAGGATGGTGATGATAAGAAGTATTTCAACTTGAAGAATCCTCCATTGAAGAATACTGCAGTGATATTCCCTTATGGGTGGACTGCCCTTAGGTTTAGGGCAGACAACCCTGGGGTTTGGGCCTTCCATTGTCATATTGAGCCTCACTTGCATATGGGAATGGGTGTGGTGTTTGCTCAAGGAGTTCAAAGTGTGAAGGGAATACCTAATCAAGCTCTTGCTTGTGGTCTCACAGCCAACATGGTCTCAAACAATAAGAAGGGTCATAATTAATTAACACTAACTAGCTATCTATAGTAGCTAGCTAGTAATTAATATTATATTTTTATTTTCGTCATCTTGATAATCAATTTGTTGTGTTATATATATATTTATATTAATTTTTATATATTTGGAATCTACCAAGCTATTTTTGTTTTATTTTTCTTCGTAGTGTGCATGGGATATGAATGATCATTATTTTTCTTTCTAATATTTATTCATCCCTTGTAAATTTATGTAAACTTCATGAATTTAAACCCAATAATAATGTCCACTTCTTGGGAGACTCCAATAAGGATGAGGGTGATTCTCTCTCTCTCTCTCCAAGTCTATATATATACGGTAATATAATCAAAAGTTGGTGTTTGTATAAATCTCCCGATATCTTTTTGGAGCAACGAAAGTCGAGAAATCCTTATCTCCAAGTGTTTTTTCACATTCTCTCTCGTTTTCACTTTAGTCTCTATTTTCGCATTTGTAGTATTTTAGCTTGTTTTTAGCTAAGTAATCAATCAAATTTTATCCAATATCAATTTTGATAGTCTTAGGATAGTTATCTTAGCCAATACAATCGAATTCTTTTGTGCCTTGAACTATGGGAGCTTTTACACATATGGAATCCTCGTTAGATTTCAACACGTTAGAAAGTGGCGCCATTGCTAGGGACTCCTCGTTCAGTCCCCAATGTTTCTATGTCTCTAGCTTCGATCGGCTTTGGCTTGTTTGTTAGTTTTTGTTTCTTGTTGATTTTGGTAATTTAGTTTTAGTGTTTAAGGTAGTTTTTAGGAATGTTTAGTTGTTAGTTTTATAACGTTTTCATTTCTAGTGATCTTTTATCTTGGGATATTACACATTATTCTTGGTGCAAGGAGCCAAACATCTAGGGAATTTAGTGGAAGAAACTGGCACCACTTTGATCTCTTCCATCATTCATCTAGGGAATTTTGTTTCAAACCCATTGGATCCTCATTCATCATTCATTCACCTCAGCCACCTCTTGCTCGTTTTGTCTCCTCCCCAAACATTCAAACCCTCACTTCATCTCCTCCATCTCCCATTTCCATGGCTTCTAGTGTTTGTGGAGCATGAGCTCGGGTTCCTCTCCACCATGAGTGGCTAGATCGTTGGCTTAGAGGGAACATGTATTTGCTAGAGCACTGGTTCTTTCTTATAGGAAATTTTTATACTTTTCTCTCAGTTCATCCTAGGATTGATGTTTAGTTTGTTGGACTTGACTAAGATTCTAATGTAATTGAGTTGATATTTGATTCTATGAGCTTGAATTTCATAATAATTACATTTTGACTCTTAATGGAAATTCTTAGTTCTAAGCTCTTGTTGCCGACATGATATTTTTTATTATCTCAATAATGATTGTATTATATCAAATATTTGATAACAAAGATATCTCTTAATGGATTTTCCCTATTGGTTGAAACCTCATCTATATAAGGGTTTATCTCTGCTAAACATGATAACCCTAATTTCACACAATACTCTGTAGTCATGTGAGGTTGAAGCTTCTCTTTGCTCGGGTTTGGCTATGGTTTATTAGGCTCCTCCAAGTTAGTAAAATTATCTCCGATAATTTATTTATTTCTCTCAATTTGTTTTAGGAATTCATTATTTATATAATTTGTTTAATACCTATTTTTCCTTTAGCTACTGCCTAATAGTGACGGTTGGCAACTTATTTAGAAAGATTGACAGATTTTTCATCAAGCTTGGCTAAATATTTTGTTGAAATGAGTAAGGTGTTTTATGGGCAAGACTTCTGATGCTCAAGGAAAATATATATGTGGATATAATCCCTTGTCAACTTGAAAGATTGGAAGAAAAACATCTACATGATTTTGTTATACAACTTGCCCAGAATTTAAGTGAGCAACAAGACGTAGTGCACGAGTCATCATTTGAGGAAGATAGTGAGGATGAGCATGAAAACATTATATATAATTGATGATGTGGCTTTTCTTATAACCTTTCCTTCTTCTTCCCTTCCTTTGCTGGTTCACGTCATTGGTGTATGAGGAAGCTCCTTTTACTTTAATATATTGAAAATGTAAATTCCAAAACACATTTTGTCTAATTAACCCCTTAATGATCAAAATATTCAAAATAATTTATACATTATAAAAATCAAAAGCCAAAACACGTGCCTTCTACTACTATGACATCATGCCCAAAAGTAACATGCTATATATAGTTTCTAACATAGGAGATCGATGTCTTACTTTGATAACCATCCATGGATTGATCCCCAAAACTAGGGAGAGAGATGGCTATAAAAGCTGCTAATTCTTACATTAAAAAATTAACAACAACAATGGCTAAGTCATTTTTATCTTCTTCTTCTTCTCCCATATTTCTGGGCACAATTTTTGTTCTTTCATTTCTTTTCCAACTTTCACCTTCTTCATGTGACAAAATAAAACAAGAACCACAAGGCGTGGTCAACATCGAACATGTCTGCAAAAAGCACAAGAACCCTGAATTTTGTATAAATCTACTTGCAGATCAAAAAGGATCCAAGATCGTTACTTTAACGGAATACTCAGTTTCGTTAGCGATGATTAATGCGACGGAGACAAAGTCGTATCTAACGGCGTTAACGCATCAAACCACAGACCCTATAATGGTGAGATATTACCAGAAATGCAAAAAGAATTACATGGAAGCAGAGCAAAGAATCATCGACGCGGCGAAAAGTTTAGAAACGGAAGACTTCAAGAAACTGAAGAACTCAGTTTCTGGCGCAATGGCGAGTGTGGTTGCGTGCGATAAATCGAGGCCGTTGGATGTTCTGAAATCGCAAGTCGGAATCGTACAGAACAACCGCGATTTCGTCGATGTCGCTAATACTGTTCTTATTCTCGCCAATCGTCTCGCCGGCGCCGGAAAAGCAGGGGCCATTTAGATCAGTAGATAGTTCAAAAGATGGATGAATTTTGATTTTCTTATATACATATATGTTGTTAATATTAAATTTTTGGTTTTTTTTTCGTCAAAGGGTCGTTTTGATCCTGAATGTATTTTGATGGGGTAGACTATGATGCAAAGTTTGATTCTAAACATGGATATAATGAATTATGAGCTAATAAAATTCTGACATAGAGAAGTTTTTTTTTTTGAAAAGTATCAAGCCAGATGAAATTATAGAAAAGCCATACGGCACTTACAATCAATAAAAGAACATAAATCTAATAAAACATAAGAGAAATAATTTGTAAACAATGTTGAACTAAAGAAACAAAAAAAAAAGTACAACTGATCCTATATGGAAGATATTAGACATCATCACCGATCTTGGTGTGTCAACAAAGTGTTTACTATTATACTCCATGTGTATCAGAAAAACAATTTTCTTCATGAATGTAGATGACAACAACTTCTCCATATATTTGACAATTGATTGAATACTTTTTGGCATATATACTGAGATTTGAGTCGATCTAGTGTTGGAATAAACCTTTCACAAAGAAAGACTACAACTAGAATTAAATTTGGACAAAATCACTGCCAATTTTAAGGGGACTAGATCTAATTTATTCAATTGAAAGAACGAAAGATGAAAAATTAGGGTCGCTGGAAATTTTTGAGAGAAAACAGAGGAGCGGTTGAGCGGTTTCAAGGTGTGGAAGCAGGATTGACATAGAGAAGCTATGACCCTAAAGAATAGTTAACAAAAATATTATGTACATTTACATTTTTTACCTTAAATTTTATGATATTTAAATTTTAGACCCAAAATTAAACCTAAAACTTTACACATAAGCTTCATCTCCACCAACACTTCTACATCACTTTCATCATCCCAATCTTCCATTCTCATCCTTCTTTCTTCCTTCCCAAACTCCTACCTCTTCCTCCTAACATCCACGTCAAACTGATTTTGAACCTGCTGATTCTGAACCTACACAAATAATCCCACATACACAGTAAGAAAACTATGGATTTTGGAAATAGCTTGGAACTAGCAGGAGAGTAAGGGTTTCCAACATGGGAGGGTTGGTTGAGCGTCTAAGTGAGTCTCTGGTTCGAGTACAAGGAGGCGGAAGGGGGTTTTAATGGAGGAATAAGAATTCTTCTGTTGTGAAGGTCATACTTGTACATGTCGCTCGCTTCATCATTCATCTTCAACCTTGTGATACTGGTTTCGTCATATATGATCCGAAGCGCCCTTCTTTGTAGAAAACAGCGTCGTGGGCGGCGACAGAACCTGAGAAGGTCCACTGGGGCTTCCGTCGTCGGAGCCAGCTCTTCAGCCCGACCGACTCTCGATTCCACTAAGTATCGACTTAGGAGACCAGGCTTTGGCCGAATTTTTCTAAGTCTGGAAAAAACCCCCCAAATATTATAATTTCATATAGTTTGAGAGATCAAATTTTAATTTATTAAAAAGTATAAAGTTTGCCTCTTTAGCAGGTTTTTCATCCACTATTTATAACCATTAGATCGATCAAAGGATAAAATTGTGCCATATAAGCCATTACATCTAAACCCCAAGTTGCATCTTAGACTAAGTCTTCTTATATATATATATGTGTGTGTGTTGAATTTTGTCATATTTTTCTCATATCTCATTTCAAGTTCAAAGGACTTGTCATATTCAAACTTCAAATGAGAGAAATATGATCAAATTCAATAGTTTAAAACCAAAATAATGAATAGTAAAACATACATTTATAACCAAAATGACTTTTTGACCTTTTTTTCTTTCTGTTAAGAAGATATATGAAGGTTGAAGTGCCTTTGTTGATCTCTAATGATCATGATGAGTCCAAGAATTTATTGTTAATGTTATAGTTTGTACTTTGTACTTTAGATGCTCTGTTTTGAACCAACTTTGTTAATTCAAATCGAGGAAAGGCAGGGACGATTTAGATCAAGGTTATTAAGATCAAGATCTTAGATCGTAAGATCGAGATCTTAATAAGACATATCTTGCCAGATCGTATGAAAGGTCGTATTTGGTTAAGATCGTATCAAGATTGCGATTTTCTAGTTAAAATCGTAGGATCGTAAGATCCTACGATCCAAGGAATTTTTTTTGTTTTTAGAATTTTGGCCCAAAATGCAACGTTTCACTCTACTTTTTTTTTTTTTATATAAATTGACAATTTTTTAATTTGATTGTTGCTTGTTGATTCTGAAATAATAATAATAATGGATCATATTGTTGAAACTTGAAATATGTAGCAAATATTCCTCTCTTATTATGATTTGTGATGGAAAAAACATATTTTTTATATATAAGAATTTGTTAGGATCTTAAGATCTTAGAAAAAAAATTTCGTTAGGATCTTATGATCCTCGATCCGATTTTACGATTCGATCTATTTTTCAATCTTTCCGATCTTTGTTAAGATCTCGATCTTAATAATCTTGGTTTTGAGATTTGAATTATAAATAATGTTATCAAATTTATTTTTCTTAAAAGCCCCAAAAAAGTAAAATAAAACACTACACATGATCCTTTGGATTAGACCTTGCTCAAGCCACACTCATGAATCAAATGAAATTACCTTGGACTTGATCCTTAATCTCGATACTCAATTATAATTAGTTAGATGCTTGCTTCATCAATAATATAATGGTTACGTCTTTATGCCAAAAGCAACCATCAAAACAGACTCAGATTATGGTTTTTGTCATTTGTCATCATAGCCGTTCGCAATGACTCCCAATTCTTGAATTTGCTTCAATGTTCTCAGGTTTTCAACACTTTTATACAGCAACTCCCCCATCTTTTTTTTTTTTAATAAGAAACTAACAAATAATATTATATGAAAGCCAAACGGCACTTACAAATGTTTAGAGAATTTCGAAATTGATACAGATGAAGCATAAACCTAAACATTGTTGAACTTGGGGACAAAATATGCGCAAAAATAAGTTCTATATAGAAGAAATCTTGAGGACTAACAGATCCTATATGGAAAAAATCATGAGGATACAGATCATCACTAAATGTATTGTCAACAAGTTGTTTAATCTCATACTTACTGTTTATCAGAGAAGAAATCATCATCCCAAATGTAGATATCATCGACTTCCACCAACAAGAAAAACAGAAAAACATGATCCGAAGGTCACCACTAAGCAGAACTGAACCAGATCTTAAACGAAATAATACCCATAAAGGAAACACACCACAAAAAAGGGGAAAACATTACTAGAAGAGAACATAATCAGATCTGAGAAAACACCACCAAAATGGAAAACTAAATCATATATGAATTTATTGAAACTCCCTCATCTTTCGTCCCTCCTATTACACTTTCAATACAAATTTTGCATTAATTAACATCAAACTTTGATCTTATAATTTCACTCACTCACAACTAATTAAAGAAAACTGAGAAAAGATCAGATGTGTGGTATATATATCCACAATTCAGTTCATTGTGAATGTTGTAGTGAATAGTGATAATGTTTATGTGAAGTGATATTTTGTATACAAGTTTTAAAATAAAAAATAACAGAACCTCTGTATTCTTGAGTTTAACATGAAGATCAACGTAATTTATAGGTACAATATGCGAAGACTACCAATGAAAGATTCAAACAAAAGCTTATTATCTTTGAATTAAGAAAGGCAACCAGTACGTAGTCATCAAAATGCAGAGAATCCAACTAATGATTCCAGCAAAGTTTTCAAACGTTACTAGAAACTAGAATTATGCAATCATATATATACATACATGAATGACGAGCCACGTGAGTCACGCATGATGATCAAAGGCATGATGAGCCAGGTGAGTCACGACGAATAATGACGAGCCAGAATTGCCCTATAGGGTTTCTCAATATATAGGGTTTCTCAATTTGGTACTTAGCTTGGCCCTCAAGCTATATCTTTGCAAGTAGAGAAAAATCCAAGAATATCATGACACAATATTTTTAGATCATCCATAATGTCATTATATATATATATATATATAGGCAAATGATGTGTAAATTACCGTGATCTCATAATATTTTTGGTAAATGGGGTCATTTTAAGTAAACTGTAATAGTTCTTTTTTTGGCAAAAATATAATTTTGGTCATATAATTTATGGTTTTATTTCAATTTTGTCCTTTAAATTTGATTAGTTTCACTATAGTCCCTTAAATTTCAAATATCAATACAAAATTCTTCACTCCTAATATTGTAAGAATGCAATTCTAAAGAACTGTGAAAGAGTATAAAAGATAAAAAGCTGTGAAAGATCAATAATCGAACCTGAGATATAAGTGAAGGCCCTGAGCTCTTGTTTAGAGTGATGCACGAGTAAGCTGTACCCGGGAAATCGATACAACTTTTTTGTGATAAATTGGTTTATAGGAAGAAGAGTTAAACTCAGAGTCCCACTTTATCCATATAGTGTTAAAAAATATATACTTTAGCACACAATTAGCACAAATCACGATTAAATGTTATTGGATTGACCATGGATAAACTAGGAGAGAGCTAATAATAAGTGATAGTGGCCTCTTTTCCAGGGATTTCAAAAACTTGCTACAATGCCTGGATCGTTTTCTAGGAATATAGTAGTAAACAGAACAAAGTGAGTACAACAACATTCTTTAATTTATGAAAATTGCAGATAGAGTAATCCATTTTTTCTTCCTTTCTCTCTCTCACTTGATTCCTTTTTTTTTCTTCATTTTAAAATCATTCTTTAATTTAATTTATGCAAAAACGTACAAAATCAAGGAAAAAAAATCGGATGGTTAGATTTGTGCTTTTTAATATATTTGGATTAGGCTATTAATATGAGGAAACAAGTTTGACTATAGCTCATGGCTTAGATATCAGATATTTTATTCGGTGATTCAAGATTTAAATTTAATTGTCATTGAATTTCATAAATCTAAGCTTGCATATTTTCTTTTGGATTAGACCTTGCTCAAGCCACAATCATGAACCAAATGAAATTACCATGAACATGATCCTTAATCTCGATACTTAATTATAATTAATTAGATGCTTGCTTCACTATGAAGCATGGATACTGACACAGGGCACGACACGGACACAGATACAGCGACACATCAAACTCTCAAAATCATGCAACACGACACGACATATATTAATATATACTAGTAGGAAGTACGTGTGTTGCACATGTTGTAATATATTTAGTTTTACTTTAAAAATTAGGATTTATCTAACATGTGCCCTTATGGCACATTTTAAGGTTTCTCCTGATTGGTTAGTAGAGTATCTCATATTTTAAAATCTACGAAAATTCATTTAAAAGATAATTTTTAATGTTTGAAAACTCACTTGACCAATCAAAAGAAACTTTAACATGTGCCCTAAGGGCACATGTTAGAAGGACCCTAAAAAATAATATATTGCTGATTACTAAAAAATTATAAAATAAATAATGTGAATAAAGAATGATTTGATTAGATAACTAATTTTTTTTAGTAAATTTGATTCTTTTAAAAAATGTCTATCAAGTTTATTTATTTTAAAAGCCCAAAAAAGTAAAATAAAACACTACACAATCCTTTGGATTATACAATCATGAACCAAATGAAATTAACTTAGACATGATCCTTAATGGATACGTCTTTAAGCCAAAAGCAACCATCAAAACAGACTCATAGATTATGGTTTTTGTCATTTGTCATCATAGCCGTTCGCAATGACTCCCATTCTTCTTCCTCCAAAGAATAAAAGTGACGCCATTCTTCTTTCTCTTCCTCTTTGCTCCGACTTTCAATTCGACATCAGAACCCGACGAAGAATTGCGATCTTGACCATTCGGTTTTTGAATTACTTGCATTTGTTGACAATGTACACCGTCTGGTTTCATTTTAAGTTTGAGGACCAAGTTGGTTTTGGAGGAGGAAACATGAGTTCTAAGGCTAGAATCAGGATTCATGAGGAAAGGAAAGGCACGATGATCAAAATGACGACGACGACGACGAAAACGGGAGGTGCTTAGTTTCTTGGAAGCCCACCTCCTCAAAATAAGCTTCTCATCAATTGCTATGAGAGTTGGAAGCTCCCCTAAGATTTCCGCCACTTCAAGAGTCTTCTTGGCCTCCATCATCTCAATATCATTCTTCTCTATGGTATCCATCGATCAATATAATCAAAATGCATACACAGAGAAGATTCACAGAGTGATGGATATATATATATATATGTAGGGTTTCTTAATTTGTTACTTATTAGCTTGGCCCTCAAGCTGTATCTTTGCAAGTAGAAAAATCCTAGAGTATCATGACACAATATTTTTACTTCATCTATAATGTCACTATATATATAATGGGCAAATGATGTGTAAATGACCGTTATCTCATAATATTTTGGTTAATGGGTCATTTTTAGTCCTAAATATATTTTCTAACATTCGTTTTGGTCCATTATGTTTTAAAATATTCAAATTGATCTTCAATGTTAGCAAAATGTTTTATTTTGGTCCCAAACTATATATTGCATATGCTCGTTTCAAGTTCAAATTAAATGTGATGAGTTTAAAGCAAAGCCGATTGTATCTCTCTCGTTTCAAATTCGAATGCGACGAATTCAGAGCTACGAATTCCTCATAACAAGTCATTTGATGAACTTGAAGTGAAAGACGAGAGAAATATGACAAATTTTAATAGTTTGAGACCAAAATGAAATATTTTACCAATATTTAAGATCAAATTTAAACATTTTGCCAACATTTAGGATCAATTTGAATATTTTCAAACATAATGGGCCAAAATGAAAATTAGTACATATATTTAGGACCAAAATAACCATTTGATCTATTTTTTTAATTTTTGGAGGACAGTAGTATCAAAAGTTGTAGATAGAGTAATCCATTTTTTCTACCTTTTCTCTCACTCACTTGATTCTTTTTAATATATTTGGATTAGGCTATTAATATGGCATAGATATATATTTCGGTGATTTAAAATTAAAATTGAAAGTTTATTGGAGGAGAGTATCAAAAGAAATCGGATTGCTAGATTTGTCCTTTTTAATATATTTAGATTAGGCTATTAATATGGCATAGATATCAGATATTTCTCTCTCCTCTCATTTGATTTTTTTTTTTTTTTGATTTTTCTTTATTTTAAAATCATACTTTATTGAAAAANAAGCTATCTCGGCAAGTAGGGAAAAATTCAAGAGTAACATGATATAAAATATCTACCTCATCGATAATGTTGTATATATATGGGCAATTGATGTGTAAATTACCGTTATCTCATATATATTTTTTTGTTAAAGAGTCATTTTAGTCCTAAATGTATTTTTTAATGTTCATTGTGGTTCATTATGTTTCAAAATATTCAAATTAGTCCTAAATGTTAATAAAATGTTTTATTTTGATCCCAAACTATATATTGAATATGACTCATTTCAAGTTCAAATTAAATGTGATGAGTTTAAAGTAAAGTCGATCATATCTCTCTCGTTTCAAATTCGAATGCGATGAATTCAGAGTTACTAATTCTTCATAACAAGTCATTTGATGAACTTGAAGTGAGAGACAAGAAAAATATGACAAAATTCAATAGTTTGGGACCAAAATGAAATATTTTATCACTATTTAGGATCATTAAACATTTTGTCAACATTTTGACGTGGTGCAATTTTAGCCATCGCTTTTCAATGTATCTTAGCCGTCGATTTCTATTGCACCTTAAATGTTAGTTTCTCTTGCATCTTAGTAGTTGGTTTCCACTTCAAGGTTAAAATCTCATTTTTGGTTCTCAAACTATATGGTAAGTTTCATTTTGGTCATAAAAAGCTATTTTTTGTTTAATTTTTTCCTCAAACTTTCATATTTTTTCCGTTTTGATTTTCAAAATGTGATTCTAGCGGAATTTTTACCGTTATTCTTAGTCATAAATTAGATATAAAAGTTAACCACAAATTTATCTCCAATTTGTAACTAAGAATGAAAATTTCTCTTCATCTCTTTGTCAACTCACTTATTATTACGTATTTGAGTAGGGGTGAACAAAAATATAAAATAGATAAATGAGTTAAATAAAAATGATTCTTTAAAAAAAAATTAAAGTAGCCCAGTTTGGCTCGGTCGGGCCACTAACCGGGTCAGGTCTCAGGTCCGGCCGGACGCAGACCGTGATCTCTCCTATATTTCAGAGACAAACGATTCATCTTAATTATTTAGATTAGAAATAACAGCGTAAACCGTATGAAATAACATTTTTAGGACAAAAAACGGAACAAATATGAAAGTTTGAGACAAAAATGAAATAAAAAAATAGTTTGTGGATCAAAATTTGATTTTTCACTGAGTCACGTGAGCACCACGTCAGAATTTTTCGTTAAAATTGATGGAACAAAACCAGATGTACTAGATTGCTAAATGACACATGCCTCAGGTACCTAGAGTGAAAATTTTTAAACCGCACGACAGTGATGTGAAATTTAGCCTAACCACAGATACCTAATTTGTAATTTACTCTATATTTTAACTTTTCACTATTCGTCACTAATGGATTTATATATTTTAAAATTTAGATGACCTTTAACTGAAATATCTCTTTGTTTTTTTAATTTTTATATATCTGCTTAAATAGTTTCACTTAAATTATACCTCCCTTTCCAAACCATCATCACCTGTCATCGATCGGGCCACATTTTCTTTTTTTGGAAAAAACAAAACTCGTAATATGTGTTTTTTTTACCTTTAAGATCAAAATGAAATATTTTACCAATATTTAAAATTAATATAAATCTTTTAAAACATAAACAACCAAATTAACATCAAAACATATATTTAGGGCCAAATGAACCTTTGACCTTTTATTACTTATTTAGTTTGTTAACATGGTATGCGGAAAAGATGGGGGATCAATCACGCAAAGGTTGTGCCTAGATTGAAGAATGAAGAACCACATGAGTAGCAGTAATTGCTTCTCAAGTCAAATCAATCTGGTCTTGTATAGTTGTATTAGCTACGTTCCCTCTTACTGGAAACAATTTCTTGGCTTGGAGTATAACACTATAACCATTCAAATATCTTTTCGGAAGCAAAAGGCAAAACAAGCTTTATTGATAGGTAGATCAAAATGTCAGAAGCTGGAAATTTTCTCATGAAGTGGAAAAGAGTTGAAATGGCAAACTTCACTAGTGTTGGGATGAAATGGCAAGATTGAGGCCATTACCTATATATCCCAACACGAGATGTTGTTGCTCTACTTGTTAATGGAGCTTAGTCAACTAAAGGACATTAATTGTGAGAGTACATATTATGACTAATGCGAAGAAAGCATATACTACGGTTCTAAGGATAAAACTAGAGCGATTTTAAGAAAACAAAAGCAAAACATCTCCATCTTTTTGTTACTCGTATATACTGTGTGCTAATTTAACACTCCAGACTCTTGAATATGCTCAATACTAATCACTTGACAAATCAAAATCTCACTATAGCATACGGAGTACCAAGTCCACAGATTCTAGAGTAATACACATAAATCTTCATTAACCACAGTCAACACAACAGAAAAAACTGTTCAGTCCTACTATTATCTCAGCAAAATCTAAATTCTGCTGAGATTTGAGGTGCATTGGACAACTAGAATTATCTCGGAAAAAAAAAGTCCTCGTGCCTACAGGAACAAGATAGCAATACTTTTACTCCTGCAAAGATAAAAATTTCAATGAAAATAAGAACAAAAAACAAAATAAACGACATAAAACTGAGAGATAATGATGCATAACAATGTATTAAATACTTAGGTCATTTCTGAAGCAACACACAGCTTTTCAAATTATTACTCTACAAGAAATGAAATATAGCTGTTCAAATATATCAAAACCAAGTCATTCATAATTTTAGAATAGAGTTCCACTGCGAAATACAAGTTCATTTAAATAAAAGGCCTTGTATACATGCCTACATGGTTATGAATTTATGATAGCTAAATGCTGCCACATTTACTAAACCACCATGGATTTTCATATAAAACAAAATTTCAAAACAATTGTATAAGTGGAAACCTTGATTGCAGAAGGGGAAACTATGATTGAAGATCATGTCAAGTACTACTTCACTTTATGATCTTTCACAGGTATTATCAAGTATCATTAATTACTTTGTTGTTATTTTGCTAGCGTGTTTGTTATACATCTAACGGTATTTTCCCAAACAAGAAAAAGCAAGTCAACAGCCAGTAACCTATCATAATGACATCTCCGATAAACAAGTAAACTCTCATCATTGCATTAAAATTTATCACAGGCCAAAAGATATGCTATTGGAAAGCCAAAAACAATGAAGGGACAGATTAAAAAAACTTCATGATACCTCATATATTGCTTGGATACATGAAGACTCTGACTCTAGCTCCCTGCAAAACCAGAGTAAATCCACATCACTGTTGTAAAACATCCCAATTTCTTCAGCAGAACTAATGGACCCAAATTTTTACCATTGATCGTGGTGGCAAGTTTGACTTGAATTTGGCTCGTACGACACCACTGTTACCATGAGGCCTGATAACTTTACCCCAGATGCATCGATAATGACTCCCATTCTTCTTAACCTTGGCCTTGTAGATATATGCCATTCGCTTGCCACAATACCATGCTACCTCTTCCGTGGTGTTCACTCCCTCAATTTGGATCAGAGATGTGTTAGGGTACTGATTTGACTTCGACCTGAACAATAACACCATCTTAGCATAGAACAAGTAATGTGGTAGAGCCCATCATGTCTGTGTGATTGAAACAAAATTTGATATGGAGATAAACACCATCCTGCACTCTTCTCTTGGACCAAACTAAAGAATATCTTGGAAGTACCCAACAAAAAACAAACAAACAGAATTACCAAGGCACAAAACTATTACCTCTTGTATCCAAGGATGGTCCCTCTCACGTAGAGTCTAATAATACACAAGAAAGAAGAATTCCAGTATTAGCTTATTTTGTACTATGAAGAGAATGATTTTAATAAAATAACACGTGAAAAATTTGCAACTAGACACTACAACAGACTTCATATACATTCATAGTTTCAGACAAGGAATCTTGATAAAGCATAATGACTCGAAGTTTTCAAAGGTTACCAAAAACCACAATTAGCTACAAATCGTTTTCACTATCATCAGACCAAGGCATTTCTTGTGGCAATAACAGCAATTATGCAGCATTTTCATTAGCATTTTTTTTCTCAAAATCAAGTTATCAAGTTTATTTTAATCCATGAATCCTTACTGCTCTATCTCCCAATCAAATATGCTTCTCTGGCAATAACAGCAATTATACAGATATGCTTAAATCGTCCAAAATAACCAAAAAAACTGCGGCGTTTTTCGATTATAAATTTCAACCGCCGCTCCCACTGACCTACATTTTCAGTAGATTTAGCTGGTTAATCGCAATAAAACCCAAACAATTATAGCTTTTGAAAGTTAACAAAATTTCGGATTATGTATTAAATAAGTACAATATCCATTTATAGGTACAATGCGAAGACTACCAATGAAAGATTCAAAACAAAGGCTTAATATCTTTGAATTAAGAAAGGCAACAAGTGTCCAATCTAAAAGAGAAAGGGAAGGCTAACAGAAAATGCTTAAAGTTTCGACAGTAATCATCAAAATGCAGAGAATCCAATCCAACTAATGATTCCAGCGAAGAAGCGAAAGAAAAGCAAAGGGAGATCGGGAAGTGATAGAAAGAATTCAAATGCATCGAATCGAAGCATACCTGACACGCTCTCCTTCGCGTCCCTTCACCATTTTGCTGAGAATGCGTTAGGTCGATGAAGAAGAGAATCTAACCAGATACGCCGCCGCGTCGTTTTCTCCTAGTGGCGTTTGGTCGTTTACAGGATTTTATAGGACAAAATGGGGAGATATGGTTTTAGGGTTTACAGTAATGGAAAAGAACGGCAAAAATCTTCATTCTTGCCCGTATTTTATTTTCCCCTTTCAATTTGACCCTAAAAGGCTATTTTTATATCCTGGAGCACTATGAAGCATGGACACTTACATGAACAAGGGACACAACACGGATACGGATACACTGACATGTCAAATTCCTTAAACTTACATGACACGATACGGCATATATTTATATATAAAAATAATGAAAAATTAATTAATTTTGATGAAAACATTTTTTTATACCAATTTTGATGAAAACTTTAAATCTGTCATTATTTTCTATTGTTTGTCATATTAATTAAAATTTTATATTATGAAATTTATGAATGTGTTATGTGGGTGTCACACGGGTGTCGAACACGAACACGTGTCTGACACAACGACACTCTCTCACAATAAAGTGTCCATGCTTATTTTGACCCGCTGGAATCTCCATTTCTTTCAAGC
The DNA here is from genome assembly GCA_003254925.1 of Chamaecrista fasciculata. Classification (NCBI taxonomy): domain Eukaryota; kingdom Viridiplantae; phylum Streptophyta; class Magnoliopsida; order Fabales; family Fabaceae; genus Chamaecrista; species Chamaecrista fasciculata. The sequence goes on from QANZ01043835.1 coordinate 42,917, forward strand.
TGAGAGTTCATCCCAATAAAATAACGACAATTAGATTTGAACTTTCAATTTTATCTATAAAAAATTAAAGCGTTCATTTAAAAGCGTTCATGAGTAGGGGTGAGCGCGAGTTGGATTGGAGTGGGCTAAGAAAAAATTTCAGCCCAACTCACACATCAATCTGCGGGTTGGGTTGGGTTTAACACTTTTAAAATTTCAACCCGAACTAACTCAATCCGCAAAGCTACGGGTTAGGTTTGGTTGAACCCGCTGGTTGAGTTTGTATTTTTTTAAAAAATATTATTTTAAATTTTCATAACAAAAATATATTATTATAAATCTGTGAGTAGTGAATAAAAAGGCCTACACATAACAAAAGTTAAAAAATATAAATTATATATATAAAAATATAAATCAATTAAAATACACTAAATAAAATATATAAATATAATACATATAGATAATCATGTAAATATTAAAACTCCACATATTTTATTTATAAAGAACTAACAATATAAATACATAAAAATATACAAAAATATATAATAAATACATATATAAATAAATAAATAAAATTTGTTTAAAAAATTAATATGCGGGTTTGCGTTTGGGTTGGGTTGAAAAACTACCAACCCGCAAGTGTGCAGACTGAAAAATTTGAACCCAACCTAATCCGTGAACCCGAACCAACTTAATTCGCAGTTGCGGGTTGAACTGATTTTTACGGGCTCGCTAGTTGGTGGTCGGGTTGCTCACCCCTAGATATGAGATTAGGAAATAAGCCATAGAAGTGCTTCAATTATATGGTTGTAGTGGTTTTATTTTTACAATATGATGCCATTGGCTTTTGTATACTTTTCCAACTTGTATACAGAAAATTCTATCACGATAAGTTTCACAATATCTTAATAAGATTCACAATGTGTGGGCTTTTACATACAGCTTTTACATTTTCCTTGTAGTCTTCAATTTTCTAAAATCGTTATATAGTTTATCAAACACGTATGCATACTCTACATTTTGTCATTCTGAAGAATTTGAGTTAACCAAATTAAACAAAATAAATAAAGAAAAAAAAATCCCCTCGCACAAGTTACTGTGGTATTGTCTCTCTTGTTTGCTTATTAGAATAATGTAACCATTGATATTGTTAATTTAAAAATCTCATATCTCAAATTATTCTATCTAGCAAAACTTCCATCTTATTGCTTTTCTAGTGAAAATGGTGCTATTCAGCTTGTTATAGCCTTAAATCCAAATTTTCACTTAAGCAGCAGATTAATTAATCACATTGGTCTTAGCAGGTATTTTTAAGATGAAGTGTCCATAACAAATGATATCATGAAATAAACATCATTTTACACACGACAAATATCATCATAACTAATTAATAAGCAAGCAAACCAGACATATATTCCTTTTAACACTAATATATTTAACATATTTAGCTTGATTAATGAATATGCCACATTTGATTCATTTCAATTGGATTGGGAAGCTCATTGCTAATCTCCTATTAGACTTGTTTCTGAAACTTCTGGCTGTCTCTCCAAAATTGTTAAATAAACTTGCATCAGTAAAAGTAAAAAATAGTTTTTAACATTCATTTGCACAATTAATATTGATGAGAGGAAAACAAACAAAAACCTTGTCTAAAAACATCAAGATTCTATTCTCCATATTATTAAACAATATACATTATACACAAGTAAACCATTTCTTTTTATGAGTGCTATAAAAAAATTAAATAAAATTCTAAATGTACAAATGTAAGGGGAAAAAGTTCTCAAGATTTGACGTACAGGACAAACCCAGAGAGAAGCCCTTAACCATGATGACCCAAAATTTAAAAAAAAAAAATTACAAACTAACATCAACTATTAAGTAAAACACCTCACCCTTTATATACCAACATTTTGTAGTAACCAAGAAGCCACAATTAGAGTCTGAAGTTAGAAATCCCAAGAGAGCTTTTTCCCAACGATATTCAGAGGAAGAATTTTCATCCTTTACCAAATCCATGTAGATCCTATCATGTTAAAGAGAGAGGGATATGTGAAGTTAACCAGAAAAAAAATGGTCAAACTCAAACTTGACTTAATGAATGATCTGGAATTGATGGTGAGTTATGCTATTCCTCTTAATATTTTATTACAAAAACATGGTGAGTTGCCGGATATTAAAAGATAATATAATTAAATCATTCTTACTAATTCTGTCCATTTAGTAATGAAAATTGATGATGCTGTAGTATACTTGCTTAGATGAATGTGATCGTGAAACTGGAATGCGTTGGGTTTTTTTTTTTTTTAATGATATGTACTTATGTAGTCAATTACGATCACCTTATTCTCTTTGTTAAGTTTTTAAGTAAGAGTAAATGAATAGGTAGATGCTACCTGTTATGCAATAAATTGATATACCAAAGTCAAGCCGGCTATAATATTACTATTTTTTTTTTTTGTTACCACATGGACTTGAATAAGACGAATGACTCAAATGTAGTATTATCTTTTAAATGTTGAAAGATAATATTGACTGGATCAATAGTAAGTATAAAAGGTAATTCAAAACGAATGGTATAAGTGAGAAAAACTATCATTTCTCATACAAGATTATTCATATAAAAAGCAATTCTTTAAGCCAAAGTGATAAATATAGAAAAAAAAAGTTCATACCAAAAATAATTTGTGCATCCTAAAACTTAAATGGTAACATGGTCAACAACTACATTTGGATTAATTCCAGGCACTCCTAGACTTTCTAGATCCACAAAAATTTTCATCTGATTCTTTTAGTTCAAAAGTATTTACGCTATGATATGATTTTGTCCGTCGTATCTTCATCTAAGATTTAATGCCAAATGTAATTGTTAACTAATTTGAATACCAAATTTTAGTATAATTTACCATAGCTAGATAAATAAATAACTTATATGCTACTAGTTTTGGAAGGATGACATCAAATTTTGGATTGTCTTCAATATTATCATCTACTTTTAAACTTAAGATCAACTTCTATGACCTTATAAAAACCTTTGGTTTCAGCTCACTCCCTCTTTGGTGTTATGTTAACAAGGCAAAAAAGCACACAGCCTTCACCGTTATCACAAGACATCATAAAAGCATTCTACAAAAGCGATAAGGGAAAAGGGCGAAAAGATGAAAAACGTACCAGTAGGCACAATCCAACACAGCAAAGTAATATGCTTTTCCTATTTGAGCTACTCCTGCAACCATAGGAATTAAAGGAGGGAAGCAAAATAAATAAACGAGAAGCTACCAATAACATCATCAAATTCTACGCACTTTTAAGAGAAATAGCATGTCATATTTCCCACAAGAGGCCTCTTCCATCTGTTTACACCTCTCGAGAATAGGGGATAATCATAATAGCATAATGAAATTAATATGACTATTTTCAATTTGCTTTTATTTTTTTATAATTACTATAAGATTCAACCGATTAACCAGGGCTTCCTAATTTTGAATTGAACTTGGTATACAGCAGAGACAATAATAGTATATTTAAGTATTCACAATAATAATATTAGTAACACATTATGATGTTAAACAGCATAATCTAAAAAGTCCGCAATGTCCAACATATTAGTTGAACTTCCCACCATGATCTGTCGACAAAATGTAAGCGATAACATTGATAAGTAACCTCACCTCAAATCGTTAGTTTTCCACAATCCAAATATGGTTGCTGGACAATGGGAAAAACTAAATAAATATAATGTCGCTGAAAGCAAAACCTGCCTTAGGAGGGATTGATACTCATGCATGATGAGTTACAATCCAATATTTGAAGGAATGTGTCATTTGTCATTACTATAATTCGCCTGTTCATACATGAAATCTTTACCAATTCAATTACTACAGCAGAAATGAGGGTGTGACGTGGTGCGGGGGCATTTTGTGCCTGTGTAGTAATTTTCAGTAGCATGCACTCATTATTTCAAAAAATTTCTTTTATTAATAAGATTTTTTTTTTAACTACCGTAACAAATCTATCCTCATCTATCATGTTTAAACAATGAAATAATTATTTACAGCTTCTAAAGAGGAGAAACTCATCTGCCAAAAAAAGTCTACAAGAATCCACATATGTTAGTTATTTCATCTTCGGATCTTCCAACGAACATCAATTCCACATAGGCAACCCAAAAACGAACTTAATCAACAGTATCACATCATTCAGCCCTTCATCAGTGATGCTGATCAATAACCTGAAAACAAACCAAATAAATAATTCAACGCCCAGAAAACATTCATTTGATGACCTGTCAATGTTATAATTTCAATTATTATCATCAAAGCTCTCCACAGAGGAAGGCCTTGAGCTATCAACCCTGCATCCCTTTTCTTTCTAAGCTACTATCCAGTCTTTAACTCACTAGTTGGTTCACTCAAAAGTAAACCAACAATCAAAAAGGAAACCAGGCATCTCAAATTTTGGACTCAAGATTTCCCATAAGAAAATTATACTTATTAGAATTAGTTTAGTATTAGATACCAGGCCTCATGTCAAGAGGAATTTGCCACACAAGAGGAATAAAAATGGAATTCAATTTAAAAAAAGATCCAATGTTCTCAACATAATCGTAATGAAGGTTTACATAAAACTATTAAAATAATGGTCCAGCATCAGAGAAAATGGCATGAATAAACACCAAGAAATGACGAACAAAAAAGCTTCAACATCCTCTATATGGGTCCAAAAACATCTTGAAAAACATTACAATGATCAGACTTGCACACAGTGAACAAAATGTGATCCTCCAAACAATTTTAGCAGTAAAAGAAAATAAAGATTCGTAGAAAAAAAACTCAACATGGAATTTGGCCACTCAAAAGGTAACTCTCATTTGAACCAACTTTCACATAAAGGAAACTTTCACACTCAGATGACAACTTTGCCAAGAATTAGTGGATCACCAAATTTTCTGTCATAGAAGAGAATGTGCAGAAAAAACTCTGGCATTGTCACTAAGAGGTGGTATCATTGAGAATTGAGGATATTCTTTCAAGTTAATGAAGTAGATACTAGTAGTGCATCCAAGATAAAATTACAAGTCCATTGTATGGTTTACATTATTAGTATAAAAAGAGGTTAAGGGGACAATGTTATACAGTGTCAGGCCTTGAAAAAATGTATATAGATTGGGCCCCTTGCCCCCTTCTTTTCTCCCTAACTTTTGATCAATCTATTTTCTCAACAAGCCTGTGAGACTGTTTAGGCATACCACTGAGAGTAATTGTACTGTAGTGGTTTCCATAAATTAGTCTTACTATAAACCCAGCTCGCCAAAATTCTAGTTTATAACCCTTATCCCAGTTGAGTTGCATCGTACCCGTCTCCTCTCTTCCATCTCAATCACCACAATAGATGTCTAAATTTATTTGGTAGAAAGGTCTTCTGAAGAAAAATAGTTCAAAGCAGGTTTTGGTATGGATAAGGAGAAATCTCCTGAGCCTGGTGGTTTCACAAAAAAATTTGGCAGTTTTTGGGGTATCATCAAAGTGGATTTGAGGATTTTCAAATGAACGGGAAGATGAACTCCTGTGCCAAAAAAGGGTGGATCTCTCAAGGTAATGAATGATGAGCTTATCAGTTAGCTAACAAGTTTGCATAAAACAATAATAAGGTTCTCTCAGAAGCTCAGTTTATTCAAGGGAGCAAGATTTGGGTTCACCAAAGCTTGGGTGGTGGGTAAGTAGCCTAAGAAAACTTTTATACTTTGTAGTTTCCTATTCTGATTCCAATAAGTCCTATACTACTACTTCACTTATTGCAACCAAATGAGCCAGAACAAAGTTATACTCCACTGATTAGGAATATTGAAGCATAGCTACACCTTTACTGTCAAATTCTATATATTTTTCGGAGAAATTAATATTATTATTATTAAAATTGCTAAGATCTCACTATCTGATCTGATTTTATGATTGGAGCTATCTCGTACGTCTTCTGATTCTTTGCAAAATCTCAATCTTGATTACTGTGAAGGAGAGCTAAGATGCTAATGAATCTTTATACTAATCCATTAGTATCTTTATCTTTAGCAGTCTTACTTATCTTTTATCATTTATCTTGTTGTTAGCCTTTATCTTTTAGGAAGAGCTATCACGATGTGAGAGTTCCACGCAAGAGCAAGCATTCTCATGCACTGAAATTCTCTTCTAATCCTGAATCTTACACCTATAAAGTATACACATTCTCCTTCATCACTTTTGGTTTGCCTATCTTTTTTTCTTTTTGAGGGTTCTTCAGGTAGCCAGATCTGGTAAATATCAAACGTAACAATAAAATAAAATAAAGATTCACAAATACAGGGAAAAACACATGCACCGCAGCTAACATGAAGAATATGAACCTACCTCTAAGAAGCAGAAACGTACAAGGTATGACTGCAACGTGCAAGTAAACTAGAAACTTATCCAATTTGACGCCCAGTGATATGGAAGTTGAAAAAGAATATTCAGAATCCCGAGTTTTATTTCCAGTTTCTTTAAAGTATAATATCATCCTGTAGAGAAAAAATTGCATTAAGATTGCAATTAAGAGAAAATAGTAAATATATTCCAAACAAACTACAGCCACCAAACATTTATAATAAAGGCATTTGATATTTAGATTCCAAGAGATTCATTTCTAATTAATTAAGCAATCCTGAATTCCCATCATTGAAGTATAAAAAACCCAAAAAGTAAAAATGTTTGCAGTAAAGAACAGGCAACAGATGCAGAAATGATAATCATCCACAAAATTTGGGGAAAAATCAAGAGAAAGATCAAGATTGTACCAATTAGAGTCAAAGATGACCAAGAACTAAAATCAAATACACAAATACATAGATACTGCAGGGCATGCAGATGGAGAAAATTAATTGAACAATAGTTAACAGGTATAACTAATTACATTTGTTGGCAAGGGCCCATACCTAAGGTCAAAACCTTGCCCACCCTAATATAACAGGTGAACCTGAAAGGAAAGACATAGAAAACAACGAATCACTTATACTGGAGCTGTTAAACAATGAAGAGTGTTCAAGTGTTATTGTGTACCTCAGGCCAAAAAAGAAAATGTTATTGCGTACCTAAATCAAAGACTTAATCACACTAATTCAGTGATCCACGACACCTGTGTGATAAGCATATTAAAAATTATGTACATTCTAGCCAACACATTTTATAGCAAGTAGAAACCTAAGAACAGAAAATAGACTGGAATGCACTTCAAACGGCATCAATAGTTTAACACAATGCATTTTTGGCTAAACTGAAAATCATGGAAAATGTGCTCTAACGTAAATTTTGTGATCTGCCTTGTGATAAGGCCTTTATAGACTTCAAACCCCACCCCTTCTATTTCTTGTGAAACTTGGCAGTATTCACCAACTAAAAATCACTGCAGTCTCCAATATTTTAGTGAAATGGTCTTAATTAGTTATATTTATCAAAACATAATAAGCAATACCAAAGAAAATTAAATATTAAGGTAGATAACACAAGAAAGATTTTAAATTCACATCAGAAAAGAGGTGACTATACCAGGACATTCAGTGATCATACAGGATTATGACCCATGAAAACCTGAAGTTCTTATTTTTCGTAATTTAAAAATGCATGTATTTATTTTTCTTTAAGAAAGAATTTTTTCTTATTTTATTGAAATGCAAATCAAATTTCAGTTCAAGGAAATTCATAGGATTAGAGAGATACAAAGTCTGATAATCTTACTTTTTGGATCCACAGTTGCATGGAATCTTTTTCTCTTCCAAAGGGAACTTATAATTGTATGTAATTTCTTCACCAGCAGCTATATGACGTTTTGCATAAATGAATATCTTCTTTTGACCCTCAACGGATATGACCTTGGTATAGCAATTAGGCTGCAAAAATTTCAATACAAAATAAGCGGAGTGAAATTCTCAATGAAAATTAGCACATGTATGTGTGTTCATAAAAAGGCCATGAATTAAAAAGATAATATTACATCACAAGAGTGGTTTATGAATCTTGCAATCCCACCTCTCTTCGTAGCATCAACCTACACAAAATCAAGGAGTGAGCTGATACATACAATTTCAATAACTATTGCCCAATTTGAAAGTCAGATCCACAGATAAGAAATATTTGAACCTAATTCTAACTTACATATGATATCTGGGAGTTCTTATTCTCATGGAGAAGAAATAATAGAAATGTCCTGATCCCACTAGGCATAAACTAAGAAAAACTACTGCTGACTTTAGCTAAACCGACCAATGGCCCATTGTTGCCAACATTGAATTTACCAAATTACTGAATTTAAACCCTAGCTGTTCAATGTGCCAAATGCCAATCATCTCTTAGGTTTGATGCCCAAATTTGTAGTTAGAAACCTATACTTCTCTAATTTCTTCTAGGAAGATGGGTAGACTAAATCACATATTTATCTAACACAAGAACTCCTTCATTATCTGTTATAAGCTACCTTATAAAAGTAGGGTAAATAAAACTTAGTAAATCTAAAGAAACAAAAGTTTTACACTAGTATGTACTAACCACATAACCATCGTCAAGTCTAAACAGGTAACTGCTTCCAATTCCCGTCCTCTCATATTGACGTTCACGTATATCAGATATCTGGGAGATGAAAAATATAAATAAGTATTAATTGGTTCAACAAAAAAGCAATTACAAGAGAAATTTGATATTGACTTGATATTATTGAGAAAATCAGAACAGTGCTGTACATATGTAATAAGGAAGGATCCCTTCAAGAACAATAAACACTCCCGAGAATTCATTTTTCAGAAAAACAACTGCTAGATAAAATAAAAATATGCCTGTACAAAAATCTTGTACCAAAATATAATCTCTTCTGAACATAGGAAATGGAATTCCTTCAACATTTTCTATAGTAACACAAAATACTTGTAACACATATAGAACCTTTCTTAAACTGATTATGTTCATGCATAATCGTGATGAGATTATAATCCAAAATCACTTTGTAAGAACAGATTAAAATAATAAAGCCTTAATGCAAGCAATCAAGCATTTCCCAGTGACACTTAACACTCCTATATTAAATACCCGAGGACGAATAAGCTCTCCAATATATTCAATCACAAAGTCCTCTGCCTCTATTGGCTCTAAGGCAACAATACCCCAGTCATGTATTTTGCTTCTTTGAAAACGTAATCGCTTTTTCCTTGCCTGAAAAATGAGAAACAAACCCTTAAAAATTCAAGTATTCAAATAATTAGAAAAAAAAAAAATCAACAAGAAAACATTCATTCTTCAATAACCTTCAATTGAGTGGCTTTCAGAAGCTCAGCTCCATCTGCAGCAGCAAGAAGGTTGCGCAGTTTCACCCTATTTGTTCTCGCAGAAAGACCCTTACCATTTGACCAGTGAGTTGAATTACTATCACACGGTATAGACTTCTTTTCAACACATAGATTCCCTCTGACACGTGCTCTATCGGCAGGACTGGCATTTAAAGACCATTTATGCCATTTCCACCCATCAATAGAAGTCCTTGCACATCCATCAGACCTTGGACATAAATTCAATAACTTGGATTTAGCAGACTTTCGCTTAGTCATTGTCACCTGTCCACCAACCTTTGAAGCATCATATGCAATTTTCAAAGCCTTTGCAGGACGTGCGGATGGAACTCCATCCATTAAATGCTTTCTTTTTGGTTTTGATACTTTATTTGTAGCTGCAAAAGGAATAGGCACCAATAAAATAAATATGAATCTAGCCTGAACTAAATTATTAAAAACAAAAGTAGTAAGATAGTTTAAACAAACAGGACTGAGACAGGTGGAAAAGCAAATATGAAACCAGCAACACAAGGGCATGGTTATTAAAGACAACATACCATTAAGAGTCTCCTTGGAGCAATGACGTTCAGACCTTCCATGAATGGTACCTTCATGACCATTGCTATCAACTACCTTCTTCACATCAACACTATTTTCTGTGACAGTTAAAACTCTCTCCACATTACGTTTTACACCATCCTTAACACCATCTGCATGAGGAAAAAAAACACAATCTGTTATTCTTGAACAAAATTGCAATAATAAATTTAGAATCCATATAGAAAAAAAAAACAGTGACACACCTCGAACTGTCCGTGAAAGCTTCAATACATTTTGATTAGCTGCCTTCTTCAAGGATGACTGCTTACTATGCAAGTTGCTTTTGGAAATGACGGCAAGAGGCTTGCCATTAGCAGATTTCTCCTTCTTCTGTTTTTTCAGCTTTGTCGTTTCAGGTTTAACAGGAGCTGTTTCAACTTCTGCAGGCTCATTCGAATCCCTAGAAACACGTTTCTTCAACTTATCCACTTGTTTATCACCAAGCCCAGATTTATCAGCTGCTACACGTTGGGAAGAACTTAGATCTTTCTGTGGCTGTCTCTTACGGTGATATGTATATTTCCCCATAACCAAAGAAGCTCCAGATGAAGAGTTTTTTTGTGTTTTCTTCATTCTTCCCAGTCCAGAAATTAGATCATCCAAATGTTCCTCAAACGAATTGAATGATTTCACTTCCTAGAGAATATTAAATAAATCAAAATGAACAAAAATAAATATACGGGAAAAAGGCTGACAGGGAGAGCAAAGAAGAAGAAAGTCAGCAAAGTCAGCATTTGAGTTCCTCTGAATATTAAATGACCCTATTCTTACCGCATGACTATCAGGTTGGGAGATTTTCTTTTTAGGGCACAATGACATAAAAAGTTGATTGAATGCAGCATCAAGAAACAATGATTTCCACTTTTCAAGAACTTCATCATGCAACTTCTGTCGGCACATCGCTGTTGCAACATATTTTGTCATCTTAGGAACACTTTCAACTACCCTTGAAGGTCGATATTTAAATTTGAATTGTGGGACGTAAGTTCTTGAATTCTTTTCAAATCCAGGAGGTTGTATGTCACCAATCTCCTCATCAACCGTGTCACCCTTGTATGCATGCAACTCCTGAAATGCACTTGAGAATAAATTAGAGATACGGTTTCCGGATACAGAATCTTGGAACAAGTCTCCTGCTTTTACAGGAACCACACACTTGTCAGATAAATTTTCCTTCAATGAAATTTTGTCATCAAGCATCCCCGAAAAACCACCGTCACTGACAGTATCCTACAACAATTAAAAGGATTCTTTGCATTAAGAGAGCTTAAACAAAAAAATATGCATAAGATTAACACTTGAATCAAATTACCTGGGTCAAGTTGTCTTCTTCAGGAAAATTATATATTTTTTTCACTTCTTTATCAATGAAACCTTTAACGAATTCAGCTAAAGACACCTTTGAAGACATGTGAAGTTCATTCTCCACACTTTCAAGAATACACATCAAATCTTTACGATTACGATCACTTTCTAGAAGGTTTCCGCCATTAATGACAACAGAAGATGTAGAGGATAATTGTCTATCATAATCTTTTTCCAGTGCCGCCACTCCAGAATGAGGACAGCCATCAGCATCATGATGAGAGGAACCTGGCCTGAGAAGCAACTGTAAATGATTGTAAGATAATGGCAGATAGAATTAAAGAAAAAACCTCAGGTATGCAAGCTACTCACAGCTTTTTCTGGTCTGACTTTTTCAACATAATCTCTACATCCATTAATAGATGGTAGTGGTTTCGGATGAACAGACCAAAGTTTTCTCTTTCTCCACGAACTTAAGTATTCTGCCATAGTGTCATAGAATACTGCATTCCATACGACTTGCATGCAATAATCAAAAAGTACTTTTCGAACAACAGCATATGACCACCAGAAATTTTCAATGCTTCCAACTGATTTAGTGATTGTTGGAGAGACTCTACAAATTTCTTGGCAAGATTGATCATCAAGAGTTTGGGAAGATGCTGACTGACTTGGAAGAGCAATACCTTTTGTCATTTCAACAGCAACCTCAGTCTGTTCAAGCAAAACCAAAACAACTTATTACACTAGTAAACAGTAAGACAACTTTTACAGCACTAATCATGAAACAAATCAGCATCACCATTTTGCTGTCCAACAAGCTAGTCTCAGAAGGCTGATTAACTGAATCAATTTTATGCTTCTGAGATTTCTTTTCTGTAACAAATTCTGCAATGGTGCTTCCAATAATCTCGTCCAACACAACTCTACGGGCAGCTTTCATTATCACAGAGTGCAGCTGAGACGCAATGTCCTCAGATATATCATAGATGAAGCTCTCCTTATCACCACAAACCCCATCACTATTTGAACCTGATGTACAGATATTTTCACACTGATCTGTTTTCCATGCATTGATAGCAGACAAAAGAACAAAGGGGCTACACTTGTTTTCAGTATGATGGATCTGTAAATTAACATAAAGGAAGCAAAAGTGAGATATAAAAATAATACTACTACATTCTATTTACAGTGGTAAGCCAAGGCTACAAAGATATTTTAACAACAATGGGATACAATGAAGTAGTGAACAGATTCATTAGAAGGATTAATTTTAGTTATGTTTTATTATTTCCAGCTATAAGTACGGCACAAACAGTATGCAAACAATATTAATCACACCACTTCCGAACAGTTAACAAGTAAAAATATGATAAACACAAAGGAAATTCCATAAATAGCATAGGGTAAATTTGATGGTCTCATCTGTAGCAGGAGTGCTACCAAAATTATTACTGAACCCGATTCATATCTTACCACAGATGAATCTAGGAGATGTCCATAACGATGCCAGGAAATCAACTCTGAAATGGAATGTGGACCATGTCTCATTCCCTTTCCATCCTCATAAAGCCAACAGCGTTCTTCACGTAACTGGAGCAAGATATGAAAAACTCAAATCCAATAGGCATTTAGATATGGGAAACAGACTTTAATTTTTTTTTTTTTTTCTGAACAAGGGAAACAGACTTTCATGATGACACTGGATAGTATAACATGAAGCAAATATTACACAACAAATGGAAAAGGCATTATACAACTAGGTACCTTTGGGTCCAATGTTATGTGATTGGATTCGTAACTGCAGTTGCTGACATGAGACTGGGTAGCTAACTGCGATTCAAGGTTGACAGGTACAGGAGCAGAATGCTCAAAGGACCCATTTTGTCTATGAGCTGTCAAATCCTTACTAGTAGAAGTGGAGCAATTCGTAGGCATGGTTATGCCTGAAATACTCATGCTTAGATATACAAATCCAGTGGAAACATGGTCTGGAAACTGCTTGAAGTAATTCAAAGGTACAGGGTTCATTAATGTGGCATTGATTATAGGATACACAGGAAGCTCAACTGGCAGGAAACCAGTAGTTAAGCCTTCATATAACTGCTCCTGAATATAGGGACCACACATTTGCCCTTGTTCATTGACATACATCCATCCACTCACAAAACCAGGCTGCCCATAACCAGGATGGCTTTGATCCTGGAATGAAATATTCCCGGAGGTACAACATACAGGTGTATCACCACTATTAATATTTGACTGGCAGTTCATATCCAATCCAGAATCTGAATCAACTCTATCATCAAGACCGGAGCAAGAGGGAATATCACCAGTATTCCTGCAAAAGAGTACACAAAAAAAAGTTACATATGAAAAAAATGGGTTAAAAAAAAGTAATATCCCAAGATAAGAAATTTTAATTCAGTTCCTGTTTATCTAACACAAGATCCAACATCTAATTAATTTAATTCCACCCAAACATTGCTATCACTAGATGTTAAAACTATAACAGAAGACATTAAATTCAAACAAAAAGGATACAAAGAGGAGCATAACAATATCCTCCTTGGGCAAAGCAAAACAGCTGCCCACTCTCTCCACATATCCCTGAACGGAATTGAGGCAACAAATTCATGCCCAAAGCACCAATTAGATTGCCTAAACACAATCCTATACAATAATAAATCAAGAGTCAAAAATGTTGGCAGGCCCCCAAAACAGACACAACTATCATGCCGTACTGTATGAAGTCATCACTTTCATAGGCACCAAAAAATAATAATAATTATAAGCATATGCACAAGCCACCACTTGATGTAAAAAAAATACAAATATGCAACCAATAACACATAACAAAGTTCAGAAGTACAAGTAACAACTAAATTAAAATAATAGTAATTATTTTCATATCATTAGAAAAGAGGCAGAAATTTGGAAATCATAGGAAATTAAGAGAAGCTACTATATATGGTTGAAGAAGGGAAGAACCTTCTTTAACCCTCAAACTAATCATCAGCCCCATCAATGCTTTCATCACTACCAATGAACTTAACGCTCCCTTTGGTATTATTTCATCTCTAGGTTGTAGTTTTTTGAACTGCTATCATTATTGTCATTTTTGACACTTAGAGAAAGACAAGAGCGAGCTGTCAGTAGAAAATTAAAAATATTGAAGAAAATGATTGAGCTCTCTAGTAACCCAAATGAAGATTTTGGCCCAAAAAACAAAGAATAGCACATACACCTTCCTTCCCATCTCATGCTCTTGAAGGTAATTAAAAGAAGTAAATCCAAACTGAGAGCACAATCAAGATTCAACAAACAGACAGAAGTGCCTGTTTCACAGAAAGGCAGCCAGAAAACATAACAGCACAAGAACAAACACACAGCTGCTTCTGAGCTTCAATGATGCAGTACACAGATATCAGAAAATTGAGGTAGATTAGGTCTAATATTTTCAACATCTAATTCATGTTAAACAGTCAATTGTGTTTAGACAGAGGCAAATTAATCTGCTGATAGTCAAGCTAATTACAACCTTAGTTTTGAGCTGGATACTTTAACATTAGGTTGTGATGCTAAGAGGATCCATAAGGCCCATGTAACTAGTCATTACTTTCAGCACTTTTTGTGCTTTTAGGCCCTTTGTTATAATAAAAATAAAAAAAGCAGCCTACAATCTAGGAAGATGAAGAAATCAGCAATTAATGTAGTACCCGTAAAATGTGGAACTTTCTACATCAGGATGCAAAGACAAGGGAGCATCACGGAAACTTCCACCATATGCATGTGGATGTTGATCTTGATGTCCAAGGTCCAATACTCTTAGCCTATTCTTAGAAGAAGTAACAGAGACGTTTTCATGCATAGGGGCTTCTGAGAAGACCATGAACCATCCCAATAAAGCAGCACCCTCAAATAACTGGGTCAATTAAAGGGGAAAAAACATCAATGAATATAGCAATTAAAACTGAAAAATATGTATGCGTGTGTGTGTGTGTGACTGATGCTCTCATTTCCTTAATTCAGAAGCTCTATGGATTGATAGTAAGTTTGAAAATGGCCTGTTTCAAGGAATTGAAAGCAACAGTTGAATACACATACAAATCCTTGCAATAAAAGAAGCACATATTGTGAACACTAATCAGCACTAATTTATTTTAATTTTTCTTTTCTTTGAGGAACCGGTTCGAACCCATGCCCTCAATTCATGCAAAGATGCAATGAATTGCAAGACATGAGCAAACTAGTTTTTTTTTTTCTTCTTAACAGTATATTCTATTAAAAGCTTAAAATTAACTTGTAAAGAAAAAATAGAGGTTAAGTGAATTTCACAAAAACTCAAAAACAATTGCTAATAGCTGGTCATTACATGTAATTTGCCCTAGGCCAGCTGAAGCAGACAAATACGAACTATGAGAATCGTAATTTCCCATACAAACAAAATATAGATGGGTGTTACAGACTTATAGATCATGATTTCAGAGGGAAATAATAGAGCGACAGAAAGACAAAACATCGCGCTTAGGATAATCAAACTAAAATTAACTTAAACAACGTGATGATGACTGAACCTTCAGGTGAAATGTTAACTACCGTGGTATTTATGCATCAAGAAGAATATTAACTAAGATATCAGATCAACTAAGAGACATGAAATTGCGACAAAATATTCAGTTTGCAAGGTGTGTAAATTTGATTCTAACCCTCACGAATATAAGACACGAAATTTGACTCAGGTTGCTGCACCGTACGGTTGTCGAATAACAATGACCTAGATTTAGTGGAATGTTATTGGATGTTATTGCATACTACTACAGCAAGAAACTTTCTGGCACTCCGCAGCCTACATCTACCCAACCCAAGCCTGTCGAGCCCGATTATGTTACGTTACAGATAAACCGCATATAAGGGCAAAAACATTAAGAATCCGCAAACCGAGAAACAAATCACGCGGCAAGAGCAACAAGATAGGAACAAAACAATGAAGACAAAGCCCGCCATTTAAAAATAAGATTAACAGCATGCACAGTGAAAGAAATTTGGAGGGAAAAAGGCCAAATTACTATTTCAGCTCCTCCTCCTCTCACAATGCACAACTAGAATCACAAAATTGTTCTTTTTTAAAACTTGAAACAACAATCCACACTGAAGTTTCTGGTTTGATCGCACAATCTAGCTCGTCTCTAAAACTCACCGCCCAGAAATCTTAGGGCAAAGAAAATCCCTCCCTCCTCTCTAGATTGATGAGTGTAGTTAGCAGATGGAAGAGAAGTAGGATTTGAAAATGGATTTTTCAGATTAGGTCTTGGGCAAAGAGGTTTGGTGAAGATGATTGTGGAGAATTTGCTGAATCGTCAATCGGCTAGAATTGGAAGGGAAGGAGGCAAGCGTTTGGCCCTTTTGCACACTTGCTCTGTTTTTTTTTTTTTTTCTCTTCTCTTTTTCTCTCCTTATAATATTGGCACTAAGCTGATCAAAACCGAACTAAACCGATCGATCGAACCAAACCAAACCGATAGATGAGCGGTTTGTTTTGGTTTGAACGTCGCACAAACCGAACCAAACCGCCAAACCGCTAAAACTTTTATTTACTGATATATATACACATACCTCATATTGTCATTAGGTAACTCATACTTTATTTTTTTTTTTGGCTTTGTCATACTCTATTACTCGTACATACAATATTCAACATTGAAAATATATTTATATGTTTGAAAATATTTGCACCTTCATATAAATATATATATATATATATATGTGTAAGTTAAAAGTTGTTATATACTAATGATTTTTGCTAAAAAAAAATAGAAAATCATTTTGTTGTTTATAACAGAATGAGAATATTATTACATTATATATAACATATTATAATGCGCCATGAGTGATTATACATCTTACTATTATATAAAATTGTGTCAGTTTATACAATATAAAACATACCATATATAGGGATAATATTTATTTTTTTATTAGTGTTTTAGTAAGTTATGAGAATAACTGTATATTTTTTTTTTATTAGTATATTAGTGACAAAATTAACAATAAATTACCTTCAAACCGCTCAAACCGAACCGCCCAAACCGCTTTTTATTGGTTTGGTTTGGTTTGATGAATAAAATTTAATCATTGATTTAGTTTGGAAAATCCTTTTAAACCGCCCAAACCGCCCGACGAACACCCCTATTTGGCATTGTGTTTTCATGTATATTTTATTTTGGGCCAAAGTCCTATTTTGGTCCCTCTGTTATGCTCATTGTTCCAAATAGGTCCCTCGGTTATTTTTCGTTCCATATTGGTCCCTCAGTTATCCAAAACTTGTCAAAGTTGGTCCCTCTAACGTTTTCAATCCATTTTTCCGTTAAAAAAAAATGGAAAAACTAACTTTCATCACCAAAAATTTTTATTTTTTATATTAAGGTCCATTTCTTTTATAATAGGGCCAAAATGCAATAAAAAAAGAAACAAACTGGGGTTTTACTGAATTGCCCAAAAAAACACAAAACAAAAAACCTTCTTCTTCGTACTCTTCGTCTCTTCTCCCCCTTGGTCGGCGGCGGCCATCTTCTTCCATACAATACATACATACTTCTTCGTCTCTTCTTCCTCTTCAGTGGTAGGGCCATGGATTCTGTTCACATCTTCTTCTTCCCCTTCGTCGGCGGCGGCCATAGATTCCGTTCACATTTTCTTCTTCTCCTTCGTCGGCGGCGGCCATGGATTCAGTTCACTCCTCAACTTTTACAACAATAACATGACCGAAGAACTCCCGCTTGTTGTCACGCAGATGCCGAATCTCCGGCATTTGCATCTGGAGGGAATTTCTTCGCCGGTCAGATCTCGCCGAAGTACGGACGGTGGGACCGATTATAGTACTTGGCTATCTCTGGCAATGAGCTCGCTGGCACGATACCTTCGGAGATTCGAAACTTGACAAACCTCCGAGAGCTTTAGAAAGCTCCCACCGTCGACGGTATGGAAGAAGAGACGCCGCTGATGAAGGGGAGAAGAGACGAAGAGTACGAAGAAGGTTTTTTGTTTTGTGTTATTTTGGGCAAATTCAGTAAAACCCCAGTTTGTTTCTTTTTTATTGCGTTTTGGCCCTATTATAAAAGAAATGGACCTTAATATAAAAAAAAATTAAAAAAATTTTGGTGATGAAAGTTAATTTTTCCATTTTTTAACGAAAAAATTGATGGAAAACGTTAGAGGGACCAACATTGACAATTTTGGATAACTGAGGGATCAATATGGAACAAAAAATAATTGAGGAACCTATTTGGAACAATGAGCATAACAGAGGGACCAAAATAGGACTTTTACCTTTATTTTGTGATAGGGATCCACGGTTCAAAAGACCAATTTACACACATAGTATTGATTATGATATATTGATATTTGATAGAAATATTTTTTTTCTGTCGTGGGTCTTTCACTGAAGGGTAAACGGTTAACCACATAATGTTTTCTATATCTAAAGGCGAGTTCGAACCCCCATCACTTGGTTAAAGGATCAAGTGAGAAATTACTAGATCACACTCAAGTGGTTATATTTTTTCATTTTTGGATCATGAGAAATATATTTTTAATGGCTTGGGAGGTATAAGGTGGGGTAAAAATTATGGATTAGCCGTGTTAAATGACAATTGACTCTCTAATGACTAATTAGTGAGTGAGATTGGATAGTTCAAAATTCATTTTAAACTTTTTAAGGGTCTGATTGGTTGCCCTGTTTCCTGTTTCCATTTTCACTGAAAACAGGAAATATGACTGAAAACGTGTTTTGTACAGTTTTTTTGGAAATGTTTTCTGGAAACATTTTCTGAAACAGGCTGAAAACAGGAAACGTCAAAAAGACGTTTCCAGTATTTCCAAAAACAAACTTATGATATTTTGCAACATTACACAAAAGTAAACTATTTAATCATGTTAATATCATCATTTAGCTATAATCAAACTTAAAAACATATAAAAATTAGCGTTATTCAAGTTAACATAATTTAAATATGAATGAAAACGATTTTTTAACTTTATAAAACAAACATATTTCTTAAATATTGAAAATTTTGAAATGAAAATAGAATTC
>QANZ01043835.1:63091-75802 GCA_003254925.1 Chamaecrista fasciculata
TTAAAAATTAAAAATGCCACCACTCTCTCCCCACTCACTCTCCCCATATGAGGTAATTTCAAATTGGTCCTAAATATTTTATAATTTCTCAAATTGGTCACAAACTTACTCTTTTATCAATATAAAAATTTAATATAATCTTCAACTTTAAATCAATTCAAACGTTAACGGGCACGCCAAGCCCCTAGTATATATATATATATATTAGGGATTTTCCGTGTCCTAACGGGTACAAAATACATATGGAACGTTTGATTTGATATTTCTAGTTATTCAGTGACTAAATAATATATTTTATTATTCAATGATTAAATTGTTAGAAGTCTGAAAATTAAAAAACCAAATAATAAGTTTACACTTTCTTAAATCTCATCTACTACGTTCTCTCTCATTATCTATACAGTTAGCCAATTGTGAAGTTCCACATGTTTATTCTTTGTTTTTTTTATTTTTTTATTTAATTCTTATTTACCAATTAAAAGTAAAAGAGTCCTCAGGCATATAATATAGTATAAATATAAATATAAATATAAACAGACAAGGTTTTTAGCTGAGTTAATCAAACCCAAATTTAAGCCGTTTTTAAAGTCAAATTTTTATTTAATTTCACTTTTTAAAGCTTACATCTAATTTTTATCAATTTTTTTTCCGGCCAAGCAGATTTTTAAGGTCATGACCAAATCTAAGTGACAACTAATGATTGAATCAACTAAATTTTAATTAATGTTATTGACAACTTGATTAGATTAATTATAACTATTTCAAAATATATATTTTTTAAAAAATAAAAAAACCCATTTTAAAAAAAAATGAACCATTAATTTACTGAAATTATATGAATCTCAACTAATCAACGTCGTTCTCATTGAGGTTACACCAACTCCATCTGCTTTCTTGTTTCTCTTGTTTTGGTTAACTAACTTCTTAAGATTTTCAACTTTAATGTTCCAACTTCCATCTCATAAGTCTATCTATATCAACTAATAAACCAAAAAGCTTTTATTTATTATGATTTATGTAACTTTTATATGTATTGCTTAAAAGAAAATCATATGTTGATTTATCGATATCCATAAACGTGTTTGTACCTAGGAAGCATGGACACTGACACGGACACGGGACACGACACGGACACGGACACAGCGACACGCTAAACTCTCAAAATTACGCGACACGACACGCCATATATTTATATATATAAATAATTAAATATTCATAATTTTTAATGAAAAATTTAAAAATGACAAGTTTTATTCATAATATATGTTATATGTATTATTATTTTCTTTTATATGTCATGTTAAAGTCACAAAAAATTTATTTATATTTTAAAATTTATGAATATGTGTCGTGTCGGTGTCGTACGGGTGTCGGACACTGACACGTGTCCGACACGGCGACACGCCCTCAAAATGAAGTGTCCATGCTTCTTAGGTTTGTACTATTTACCCATACCTAATAGCTTGGACCCGAGTTACCAAATTACCCCTTGTACAATATTTCATGTTTTGTGTACTGCGATCTCACATAAATTTTGCCGCGTTGAATTGGCAAGTCATTCTAGACGCTGGAATTGACTAATTAAGGTCGACAATATTATTTTTATTTTACATTTTTTTATGTTTATTAAATAAAAAGTTATTTCTAATTATGTTGAGAAAATTTATTATTTAATTTCTAAATTTATATTAAACAAATAAATTAATATTTAAAAGATATATGATTTAGTATTTTAGTCTTTGAAATATCGCATTCTCCAATGGTATCAAATTTAAAGACTAAAATATATATATTCAAAATATGTCAACTCATTATATTTTTTTTTTGAATTAAAATTATTTATGTGTTGAGTTGTTTGAATTAAAAAAAAATTAAAATTAACAAAGTTGACTTAATCCAAACTCATAAATCATTTTGTAGTTTGAATGAAATTTTGTTTTCAATTTGACCTAATTCGATCATGTTCAATTCTATCTCAACAGATTCAATCCAAAGGGTTTGATCACATAAGTTATGATAGAAACGAGTTTGATAATACATTGGTAATAGAGTTGAGAAATGTACATGTAAAGTGATTAAGTTTATGAGTTAACAATTGAGTAATTTGTCAATTTTTATATTATTTTAAAAAAATAAAATAAATAACTCATTAATGAGAGAGATGTGGCTGAGTGATATTTAGCTTTCAAAATGAGAGAGACACACGAAGTTAATTGTGTAGCTGCAATGGAAGTAATTTAATTTTTTTTCTACAAATTGTATATAAATATTACTGATAAAGTAGTGATTGCAAATTGACAAATGACAAGTATACAGATGTGGCTTCTAATAAAAAATGAAAGTATATAGATCGATGTGGCTATGAGCCATGCATTTTGATTTTTTTTTTGGCCAGAAATTTTGATTTAGTTGGGAGATAATGTATATTTATTAGTCCTCTGTTTTTTTCCCCTCTTTTGTGTATTGGTTGGTTTGATTTTTTTAGTGGAATGTTATATCTTCCTCCAAACTCCTTTCTTTAAATCTAAAGTGGAGAAAAATGTCACCAATCCAACAAAATTTGTCCCATCAAAAAAGACAATGCTTTTTCTATTCTCTTTTTTTTTTTTTTTTTTTATATTATGTCAATTGTCAATGGATTAAGATATTTTGAACATGCAAATAAAAATGGTATTGCATTGTATAGTAATACAAATTAATATATAATATATAGTTAATAGATGGTATATTTTTTTTTTATGACCATAGGTATTCCTTCCGTCTGTTATAGTATAGCATTATAGCTACGGATTAATACTTAAATCGAATAAAATTTTTTAAGTTGTGAATAAATTTTCTTCAACATTTTGTGAAGTACTAACCACATAAATAACATAAGATCACTTTTGACACACGATCTCATGTCTTTTATATAATATATATATATATATATGAATATGAATTATTGGGTTTTTCTGTATAATTAACAAAATGTTGCTAAATAGATATAATAAGGATAAATTGACCAAAAGTCTATAACAAATTTGTGGTAATTGATCTTGTGCTTGTCATGTAGTCTTAATCTTTAAAATTTTAGTGGAAGAAATTGGGTTTGTCAGAGAGCAAAATAAGAAAAAGAAATATTGGTTCAAATTAAACTTCAAACATTTTGGTGGAATGCAGACATGGAATACACTTCATGAAAAAAACAATAGACATGCATATGTACGAAAAATGACATGACTGTATAAAGATATTAAGATAAATAATTATTATAAAAAATATTTTTAAATTGAAATATGTTTATATTATTTCAAAAAAAAAATTATTATCATTTTATGATATACGTTTTAGCACGAGAAAATGTCTTCTCTTTCTTTCTCTCAAAGCATTCTTGCATTATTGATTTATTTCTTGTTGTCTTACACTATCTTTATCTCTATGAATGGATGAAGGGATGTTACTTATTTATTAAAATATTTAAACAATATAATGCTTATAGTTGTGATGTGAGCTCTTACATATAAATGACTAGGGGCTTTGTGTGCCCTAACGGGCATGCAAATATGTATATAAAATAAATAAAGGACTAAATTGTTAACTTAGTAAAGAAAGAGAGATCAAATAGTAAATTTTCTCTTATTTTTAATTTCATAGACTATAGTTTTAAACATGAACGATAAAAAAAGAGTGGAACCATATAATATAAGATCAACGATTATCAAATTCCTAACCTATGAATAATTGACATTTTAAAGTTCCTCGTCAAAAAACTTTTCGAGGAGGAAGATTATCAAAGATTCGACAGAAATACATGATTTAAAATCTCAATTTTTTTTTTAATTATTGACTATTAAAGTTATACAGCAACGCGTATGCAAAATAACATATAAATTTATTGTACAAAAACTTAAAAAAGGCATAGACAATAATAAAAGATTAATAATTTTTTTGTGGCTCTGGCCACCGTAGCCTACCAAAAAAGATTAAGAATTTCGTCATGTGCTTAATTTATTTTTAAAATATATATTACAATCAATTTAATTCATTATTAAAATCCGACGCATTATATATTAAAAACAATTATTAAGTTGAGAGAATAAATTAAAAATTAGACCCACCATTAACTTTTAATATAATTCATCGAATAAATGAAATTAATTAGACTTATATTTGTTGAGATTAAATTTTATATATATTTTTTAAATTAAGTTAAAATATTGTAATATGCAAGTATGCATACTAATTACTATGCTAACTGTTTTAAACTTTTAATATGTGACGACCTGTACTAGTAAAAGCAATCCTGAATTGAAAACGGCATTCTGAAATATTAATGAAACGGCATCAAATACTTAACGCTTTCAACCGTTTCGACACGTCGACACATATACGCTTACGTGGCAGTGCAGTACAAATCCTAATTCTTTTGAAGTACAAAGGTCCAATGGGTATTTCAAAATTTCCTCAAGGGCACAATCGGTATTACATAAACATCCGTCCTTCACCAGCCCCCACCATCACCTTCCGATTTAGTTACCAAATTGCTTTCTCCACCCATTTCCGTCGCAGAAAGTCTC
Organism: Chamaecrista fasciculata; assembly: GCA_003254925.1. NCBI lineage: Eukaryota > Viridiplantae > Streptophyta > Magnoliopsida > Fabales > Fabaceae > Chamaecrista > Chamaecrista fasciculata. The sequence continues at coordinate 67,651 of QANZ01043835.1, forward strand.
AACAATTTTTCTTCTCTCTCTCTTCTTTCTCTCTCTTATCTCTCTCTCTCTCTTTGTATATATATATATATATATATATCTGTATCTTCCCTCTCAGCTCGGTACCTTCGAATGGCGCCGAGTATGAGAGACCTACAGCTAACTTCTATCGGTGGCGGCCGTGAAGCCTCTCTCGCCGCCGATGATGATTCCGGCGACCTCGAAGACGTTCGCCTTTTGGACTCATACGACAAGGTCGATTGCTCCCATGGATCTGAACTTGAAGAAGGCATCAAGCGAATTCAGGTCACCGTTTCCGGTATGACCTGCGCTGCTTGCTCCAATTCCGTTGAGGCAGCTCTCAAGGCCGTTGATGGCGTGCTCACTGCTTCTGTGGCTCTCCTTCAGAACAAAGCTGACGTCGTTTTCAACTCGAGTCTCGTCAAGGTTACTTTCTTTCTTTTTTTCTCCTTCCGCGGAATTTAAGTTGTTTGATTTGGATTGTTAACTGTAGCCTAGCTTGGATTTTGTGGTCAGATTTGGGTTGTTTGAGCTTGTTCCTCGCTCTTCCTTTGTTTCTGTACTGAATATGATCTTTATTACTGCTTTTAGTATTAATAGGTTTTTCCCTTTCTTTTATTGATCATGAAGATCTGCTTCTTGTATTTGATTGGTTTGTGTCAGATATTTGAATTCAGAAGTTTTTGTGCAGACATTTATTTTGCTTCTATGTCTTAACATCTCCGTTTGTCCAGTTCATGTGATCAGTAATCGTATCTTGAGCTGACATTTGTTCATTGTAAAGTGATGATATACTCCACCCTTAATTTTTTCAACTGTTCCGCACTTATAAATTTTACTCTTAGTGCGCTGATAAGTGATAATTACTTTCCAAATATTGACTACACTGAATCATTTGTGTGCTTTTATAAATTAATTTTGTCTGGGTTCTTTCTTTTCTGAACGAATATAATAGCACTGTTGCCTGTGTACCTAAAAAGACATGTTAATATTCTGGGCGCTTTTCTAGGGAGACGATAAGCTATGGTGCAGTTTTTTTTTCCCCCTTTATCAATATCTCAAATCACAAATTTTTAATCTGATACACCTCTCCCTTTCTCTGTCACCCCAAAAAATAAAAAATATTATTCCAATGATGTGTATCTTTGCTTTTCTGGTAAAAAAAAAAAAAATAGCATCATGATCAGAACCAAAAAAGTATGCCTGGCCACTTAAGGCAGGTCTCTTTCACTAATCCTATTCTAGTACAACTGGAAAATAATTATGTTCCTTGCATGGCAGAAGTATGTGGATACCTTCATTAGTGATCTGAACATCATCTACTAGGTACTATGTAGAGTTTTAGCCTTTCTTCTAGTGATTTTTATGAATAGGTACTATAAGCTGATCTACAGTGGATATTGAACTTTATTTTGAACTTCATCTGAACCCAGGAAGAAGACATTAAAAGTGCAATTGAAGATGCAGGGTTTGACGCAGACATATTACCTGAGCCCAGTGCGCCTGGAAAAAAGCTGCAACAAACCCTGGTGGGACAGTTCACAATCGGGGGTATGACTTGTGCAGCCTGTGTAAATTCTGTTGAAGGTATTTTGAGGGATCTTACTGGGGTGAAAAGGGCTGTGGTAGCTCTGGCTACTTCCTTAGGAGAAGTTGAATATGATCCTACTATAATTAGTAAAGATGATATAATCAATTCAATTGAAGATGCTGGTTTTGAAGCTTCATTTGTACAGAGTAGTGAGCAAGACAAAATAATTTTAGGGGTTGTTGGTTTATACAGCCTGATTGATGCACAAGTTCTAGAAGGCCTGCTCAGCAGCATGAAAGGAGTAAGACAGTTTCGTCTTAACCAGATATCAAGTGAACTGGAAGTTCTTTTTGATCCTGAGGTTCTCAGTTCTAGATCCCTAGTTGAGGGTGTTGAGGGGGGAAGCAATGGGAAGTTTAAATTACATGTTAGAAGCCCGTATGCAAGAATGACATCAAAAGATGTTGAAGAGACCTCAGCTATGTTTCGACTATTTATCTCAAGCCTATTTCTTAGTGTAAGTATTTCATTAGTCTTAGATTCATATATTAACATCTATGCATGGTTTATGAATGTTAATTGTATTTCTTTTTCTTTCTTTACTTTTATTGCTTTATTGGATATGTGTAATCATATGCCACAAGCTCAATTAAATGCTTTTTATGGTATTGATTAAACAGCTGTGAGTTATGTATGTCTAAACCAATATTTCCCTCCCAAACGCATCCTTATAAGTTATACACACTTACACAACCTTATGCCAGAATTTGTGTGTTTGAGAAAGGAAGGTTAGAGATAGAGGTTGAGTTCTCAAACATCTTGGTTTAAGACTTGAATTGAAAGTATTATCTCACGAGAGTTTGAATTTGTCAAATTCCGCAAATATTTGCTTCATGTTTTATTATTTTCTCCTGCAGCAAATATATGAATAGTTCTAATAAAAGTTTCTTGTTGAATACAAGGTATTTGGTCACCGTATCTGTTAACAAAATGAAACTGGCCTTGCTACGAAAGAAATAATTGTCATATTCAAAATTTGAGTCCACCCCTCATAACATCCTTCTTTATTGAAGTTCTTGCTCAACCTTTGAAATGGTTTTTCTTCATGCTTTGTTTCAGATTCCTCTTTTTCTCATAGGTGTGGTTTGTCCTCATATACCACTGGTATATTCCTTACTACTTTGGAGGTGTGGGCCTTTCATTATAGATGATTGGTTGAAGTGGGCATTAGTTAGTGTTATCCAATTTGTGGTTGGGAAGCGTTTCTACATTGCGGCAGGCAGAGCTCTTAGAAATGGTTCAACTAATATGGATGTCTTGGTTGCTTTGGGAACTACAGCTTCTTATGTATATTCTGTTTGTGCTCTTCTTTATGGTGCTCTTACTGGATTTTGGTCTCCGACCTATTTTGAAACAAGTGCCATGCTTATAACATTTGTACTGTTGGGGAAGTATTTGGAATGTCTTGCCAAGGGAAAGACATCAGATGCCATCAAGAAACTAGTAGAACTTGCTCCTGCATCAGCTCTATTGGTAGTCAAAGATAAAGGTGCATTTAAGCTTCCTTTTTCTGTGCTTTGTTTTTGAAAGGAAATAGGGTGAATGTCTGAGAGCTTTGGTTTTGTTTTTTTAGGTGGTAAAACTGTTGAAGAAAGGGAAATAGATTCTTTGCTCATTCAGCCTGGTGATACACTAAAAGTTCTTCCTGGTGCAAAGATTCCTGCTGATGGTACTGTTACAAGGGGCTCAAGTTATGTAAATGAGAGTATGGTTACTGGTGAAGCTGTACCTGTTTCAAAAGAGGTGAATGCAAATGTCATTGGAGGTACTATTAATTTACATGGTGTTCTTCACATTGAAGCCACCAAAATAGGAACCGATACAGTTTTGAGTCAGATAATTAGTTTGGTGGAGACAGCCCAGATGTCCAAAGCCCCAATTCAGAAATTTGCTGATTATGTAAGTATTCTGGTTATGGTTGTGTTCAAGAGTTTACCCTTATGGTGTTTATTTTATAGTGTATGCTATTTTCATTCATTAATTGGATTTTGTTTTCCTCTGTGGTAAAAGAAAGTATTAACTGGTGAAATGAAATAATACCAAAGCTGGGCGAAGTGTTTCATATTTCCACATGACTTGGTTTTTGTCAGCCTCATGGTAGTTATGATTGCATTAATTTAAAAATTTTAAAATAATGATAAATAATCAAATTCTTGTAATTGATATGCGTTATTGCTTTGCCTAGGGATACTTGGTTGGTATTGGACAAATGATAAGTGTAGTGTGTTTGTTTAACCATCTTTTTTAACTTATTAATATATTTAGTTTTGCATACTTTAGCTAAATAGTAGCAAGGAGGTGGTATCTGGTTAGTTTATGGGCTGCTATCCGAGAAGTGGGCATCTTTTTGAAGTTTTCAACTAACAATAACTGAAGTTTCTTTGATGAAATTATTCATAAAATTGGGTTAATTCAATCACCTTATTTCAAATTTAGGTTTACTTCCTAATTAAGATAGTTATATTCTCTTTGGTCATCTTTTCTGGAAAACATCCATTTTATATTTTGCTACATTCATAACCGTTTGTGGCTGACTAGTCATATTAGATATGAAATCAAGTACTATTCCTCTGTCTTGCAGGTAGCAAGCATTTTTGTTCCTACAGTTGTTACTTTGGCACTATTGACATTTTTGGGTTGGTAAGTTCACCATGACTAGTAATTGGAATGACTAGATTTTTTGTTCTGTATGACTGGAATCTTATTAATTGGTGTCCTTATCCTCATATCCTGTTTATTCTTAACAATTTGTTAATTATCTACAGGTACATTGCTGGAGCTGTAGGAGCTTACCCTGAAGAATGGCTACCAAAAAATGGAAATCACTTTGTTTTTGCCCTTATGTTTGCAATATCTGTGGTGGTGATTGCATGTCCATGTGCACTTGGCCTGGCAACACCAACTGCTGTCATGGTGGCAACAGGAGTTGGGGCTAACAATGGAGTGTTAATTAAAGGAGGAGATGCCTTGGAAAGGGCTCAGACAGTTAAGTACGTCATATTTGATAAAACAGGCACTCTAACTCAGGGAAAAGCCACTGTTACTACAGCCAAGGTATTCACAGAAATGGAACGTGGAGAGTTTCTTAAATTGGTCGCATCTGCTGAGGTGACTTCCAGTTTCTTGATAATTTTGTCTTGCTTTAGTTTTTATTATCTTTTGTTTCATGAATAGCTCAACTTCCCCTACAATGTTCTGGCATTCTGTGATAAGAATAAAATTAGAGAGGATTTATCATTCATTACTATATGTTAAGTTGTTATTACCTCTTACCATTGTATAACTTGTGAGGCAAATCAGAAAAATCAGTCACTTCAAAACCTTTTTTCCTGAGTCAGGCTAGCAGTGAACACCCACTGGCAAAAGCAATAGTAGAATATGCACGTCATTTTCATTTCTTTGATGAGTCATCTGCAACCACCGCTACCCAAGGGGGATGGCTTTTTGATGTCTCTGACTTCTCTGCTCTTCCGGGAACAGGTGTCCAGTGTTTTTTAGATGGAAAGCGTATTTTGGTAAGACTTTTTGTTGTCATGACCTAAAAAATGTGGATTATGCTTTATATTTTCCTTTTAGTTACTTATCAGGGGCAGAATTTCCTGAACAGGTTGGTAATAGGAAGCTTATGGAGGAAAGTGGCATAGATATTCCAACTGAAGTGGAAAATTTTGTGGTAGAGCTAGAAGAAAGTGCAAAGACAGGGATACTTGTTGCATATGATGATAAATTAACTGGTGTTTTAGGGGTTGCAGACCCACTGAAGAGAGAAGCGGCTGTGGTTATAGAAGGCCTCCAGAAAATGGGTGTCAGACCTGTTATGGTTACGGGTGATAACTCGAGAACAGCTAAGGCTGTTGCCAAGGAGGTGTGTATATATTTGTTTATGGTTGGCTGTCAAAAGTTGTGGTTGTGCTTCATAGTTGGCATACTGCATCTGTGCTGGATTTCTGCATAAATAAACCCAATTCTTTAGGCATGCGGTAGTTTTAGTGTGTATGGTTGGTTAGGTCAAATTGAATCTTGGACAGGAATGACTGTAGTAAATGAATAAAAAGGCTAAAAGACATTGTTCTTTCCTCTTCTTTCCAAGAGAAATAGTTTGGTCTTTAAGTTTTAGTACTTGTCAGTTAACTACTGGAGTTAGTTAGCTCTGTCAAAGACCATTTTAACCCAATTATTCTAGGATTATCTAACAATCTTTAAACTGTTAAGTGATAGTTCAGCTTTATTATATAATTTCTAACACACTCATAACTTAAAAGTTTACTCTATATCAAAGAAACCCCTTTACCAAGTAAAAAACCACAATGTCATATGTCATCCTTTATTAGGTCACTGATTCATTTACACAGAATTCAGCAAAAGACCTGCCTATGTGTAATTCTCTTATAGAATATGAACCTTATTGTATGAAACTGTGTCAACAATCATGGCATTAAAATGTTTTATTTGACAGGTTGGCATCGAAGATGTTAGGGCAGAGGTCATGCCTGCAGGAAAGGCTGAGGTTGTCCGTTCATTCCAAAAAGATGGAAGCATAGTTGCTATGGTGGGTGATGGTATCAATGACTCTCCTGCATTAGCTGCTGCAGACGTTGGAATGGCTATCGGGGCCGGGACAGATATTGCTATAGAAGCTGCTGATTATGTATTGATGAGAAATAATCTGGAAGATGTGATCACGGCAATTGATCTCTCCAGAAAGACCTTTTCTCGTATTCGGTTGAATTACGTATTTGCAATGGCTTACAATGTTGTCGCCATACCGGTGGCTGCAGGGGTCCTTTTTCCTTCGCTAGGGATCAAGCTACCACCATGGGTTGCAGGTGCATGCATGGCTCTCTCATCTGTAAGTGTTGTGTGCTCTTCTTTGCTTCTCAGGGGATACAAAAGACCCAGACTTACTGCAATACTTGAAATAATTGTAGAATAACAAAGAATGAATGACAAAAGGTAATTGATTTTTTAACTTTGAGTGTATAAATGAGTTTTTTGGACCTGTAATTCCAATTTTGTGCATTTTCCCTTCGGCTCTTGCACCCTTTGGGGTGTGTCATTGTAAATGCACTTATAATTGCTCCTCCCTCTCTCTCTAGCTCGCTGGCTCAATTTAAAGTTCATCCATCTATTTTTATTTTTTGTGCATCTGCATCTTCCATGGAGCAATATGCAAACCCACATATGACATGTGTATTTGTTTGCAGAGGCATGTTAGATTGTTAATTGCTTTTTTTTTTTTTTTAAGAAAAATGTACATAAATTTCACTCAAGTTGTGTTAGTTTGATTTTTGTGACAAATGAGATAAATTATTTGCAAATTAATTATACAAACATATCTGCAGAGTAAAATTCTTTTTGGTGTGACCCTGAAATGAGGGAGTACTTGTGCTAGTTATGGGTTTGAAGACAAACAATTTTTAACAACTTATCTAAAGTTTTTAAAAATTTTTGCGAATACTGGTATATTTTTGTATATATAAAAAAAAAAAGGAGAGTCATCTTGTATAGATTTGTGTTGTCTAATGATTGAACTAGTCAATTTAGAACTATAAATATCCAAAATTAGAGCCGGCCAGTATCCAACTTTGTTTTTGTCGTCGACATCTTTGGTGATTTCAATTTAATGAGCATATGAGATTATGGCAATACCCAATGTTGAGTTGCTTATCGGATAATTATATCTACCAAGTATGTCACACAAGTTTAATACGATAAGCTTTTATTTTAATAAATTCATCTTGTGAGATGAATTATGAATATTTTAAGATTTGGGGCAGACATATCTCTGATGGATCCACCAAAATCGAAAGTAGACGAATAGTATCACAAAATATTCAGATATTCTTTTTCAACAGGCTAGTCTAATATTGAAGTTCTCTAAAAATATGTCAATTTTATTAGTCTTTAATATGCCCAAAATGGTAAAATGTACTAAATTTATAGGGTTGTTTATCTTATTCTATAAAAGATTTATCAATAAAAATGATACATGGATAAAAAAAAGGATTGATCAATATAAAATAGATTTTTCTAATAAGAACTAAGTGTTATATCACTTGAAGCGTTACTAAAATAATTCTTGTTTTTGTACACAGTTTTTCTCCATACACAATCTAGTTCGAACTTGAGAGACATCATGTTTAAAGAATATAACATTTTACTAATGGACCTGAACTTTATTAATACAGAGGACCTTTTGTACAACTTAAGAGAAAGAATATAAATAAAATTTATAATAAAAACACAAAAAGAAATTATATACTTTTTCCTGTTCAAAAGTTGCAAAATGACTAATCAAGGAGTTTAAAATGGCCATTGATGTTTGTTTGGTACATTTTTTTTTGAGCCACTTCAGTTTAAAATGGTCATTGATGTTTCTTTGCTACATTGAAAAAGCTTACTTCCTTTCCTCAAAGCCAGATATATTTCATTTTTATATCAATATGAAATTGAAAAAAAGATAAAGGGTTCTTGAATCTTGATTTGAAGTGGCTAGCAACGTCTTGATCAAAGTTATGGGTAGTGCATGGTGAGGTCATGCACAAAAAAAGAAAAAAAAAA
>QANZ01043845.1:0-38703 GCA_003254925.1 Chamaecrista fasciculata
TGTGGACAGTGGTTCTATCCATATTTTTTTGTCAAATTAAAGGATTCCTAAATCTAATATCGGTAATGTATTGAATGGAGAAAATACAAAATGGCCCACTTGTATGTACATGATGGAAAAATATAGGGTTAAAGGGTCAATCTAGTCCTAAAAGTATGCCTTAATATTCATTTTGGTCCATTATATTTCAAAATATTCAAATTGCTCCTAAATATTTGGAAAATGTTTCATTTTGGTCCCAACTATTGAATATGGCTTGTTTAGAGCTACGTATTGTTCCTGAAGAATACTTTCTCTATCTAGTTGGGACCAAAACGAAACATTTTACCAATATTTAGGACCAAAATGAATCATTTTGCCAACATTTAGGACTAATATGAACATTTTGAAATATATTGGACCAAATGAATATTATGGCATACATTTTGGATCAAAATGAACCATTGACCAAACATTTTTGTGTTGTTTTGTTATTTTCATTATGGTCCTCAAACTATTCTTTGTTATTTTTTTCGTTGGATTTCACAAATAGATCTGATTATTGATGATTGGGATTTCGTGTAAGCCCCAAGTTATCATTTACACATGTTAGAGATTGATTAATATGACCGGTACAAATTTATGGACCAAATTGTATTCTTAAACATAATTCCAATTATTTTCATTTTGGCTCATCATCTCATCCACTTGGATTGACCTCTAACCCTTCATCCAAAATTTTCTCATCCTCACGCTTTCCAATAGCATATCACACTTTCCAATATCATCTCATCTCAATATTATTTCAATCAAAACACAATCAAACACCTATCATCTCATCTTATTATCTCCATCTCATTTCACTATTTCTTACCATTTATACCCCTATACAAATTAAAAAAAATCCATAAACCTATTTCAACCAACCACAATCATTACATATCCTTTTATATAATTTCACACCCTATTTAACATCATTTTCTCTAAAATCACCCAAACACCAATACATCATTTCATCTCATCCCATTCAAACTTAATCTCATCTCATCCCATAAAATGGACTTGACTTGAAATGAGATGGCTGCCAAACAGGCCCTCAGTCACCATCCGTCTCATTGAAGATGAAGAGAATGAATCCTTGCACAGTCGCAGTAAGAAGGCGAAGATGGACATCACTGATTTTAATTTGGTTACAGATGAGGATCTTGTAGAGGTCATGGAGTTGCTTGTCCACCAGCTTATGCTAATACATCTGGGTTTTAGGGAGGTTGTACCACAACAACCCCCTAGGGACCAATGAAGTACCTAAGTTGGAATTGTCGTGGCATTGGGAAGACCACGGCAAGTAGACGCCTGAAGAACTTTTGTCAAGCACATGGACTAGATTTTATTTTTCTCCAGGAAACCAAATGTAATGAGGCCAAGATTAAAATTTTAGCCTCTTTTCTTAATTTTAGTAATTTTATTTGTGTCGATGCAACTGGGCTTAGTGGGGGTTTGGCTGTTTTTTGGAATGCCCAATTCTGTTTTGATGTACTCAGTATCTCCAATTATTGGATCCATGGTGTTGTTTCTTTTCCGTATGACTGCAAGTGCATTATTACTAATGTTTATGGACCCCCCAATACTTGCAAAAGATATAAATTATGGGACTTTATTGAAAACACCAACGACAACAACCTCCCTTGGCTCATCATTGGAGATTTTAATCAGGTTTTACAACCCAGTGATAAATCATCAGGTTCGTCTAAAATTGTTGGGGCACCTAGAATGAGGGAAGTTATGAACAAAAAACATTTAATGGATCTCCCTACTGTTGGTAACCGGTACACTTGGACAAATAACCGGAAAGGAAATAATCTTGTCCTGAAAAAAATTGACAGGGCCTGGGGAAATTTACATTGGGTTGCACAGTTTGAGAATTGCTTTGTAGAAGCCCTTCCCATCGCCGCATCTAATCACGCCCCACTTCTTCTTCACACCGAGTCCCCTCCACATGTGCGCAAGCCTAATTTTAAGTTTGAGGCAATGTGGCTTCAACATCAGGATTGTCAAGCTGTGGTTGGTAATGCTTGGGACTCAATTCATGGACATATCGCATCTTCTGCTTTCCAACTTGTCCAAAAAATTAAGGTGACTACTAGATCCTTATCCCAATGGAACAAGAACCAGTTTGGCAACATTAGAGCCCAAATCACTGAATGCGAGAATGCCCTTCTACAAGCACAACAAGCTTTAAGTGGCAACTACACCCTTGAACAGAGACATACGGAAGTTATCATTCGGAAGAGGCTTGAGTTTCTATTGAATTGTGAACAAATTTTTTTGGGCCCAGAGAGCAAAACAAATGTGGCTCATCAACGGCGACCGCAATACTAGATACTTCCATACGATAGTCAAACACCGCCGTAACAAGTCTAAGATTCTGGCTATGAAAGATGAGAATGACAACTGGGTTCATGGTGACAATAACATAAGGAATGTGGCAAAGGATTATTTTGAACATCTCTTTACGAATCAGGTTTCCCATGATCGAGAAACAAACGAAAGACTGGTCATAGATTCCAATGTCCCTACACTTTCAGGCACTCAAATTGGATGTCTAAATCAACCTTTTACCAAGATGGAAATTGAAACTGCCTTGTTCGAGATGGATGGCTATAAAGCCCCTGGTCCTGATGGTCTGCCTGCGATCTTCTATCAACATTTCTGGCCTTCGGTCAAGGATAATGTGTCACAGATGGTTGCCTCCTTCCTCAACTCAGGGAGAATGCTTAAGGAACTAAATAAGTCTACTATTACTTTAGTCCCTAAGGGAGATGAGCAACAAAGCTGCAAAGACTACAGACCCATTAGCCTTTGCAATGTTAGTTACAAAATTATCTCTAAAGTTCTTACCAATCGTCTCCAAAACATCCTGCAAGACCTCATCTCCCCTTTTCAGAATGCTTTTGCCAAAGGTAGATCTATCATTGACAATGTTCTCATCGCTCATGAGATGCTCCGCTATATCAAAAGGCACAAAAAGGGCAAGACTAGTTGGGCCAGCATTAAAATTGACCTACAAAAGGCTTATGACAAAATTTCTTGGGAGTTCCTCCAGGACCTGCTAACTTTTATGAATTTTCCATCCCTATGGGTACAGCTCATCATGCAGTGTGTCACAACGGTATCTTTCCAGGTTCAAATCAATGGGGGGTTCTCTGATCATTTTGTTCCCAAAGCAGGTCTGCGACAGGGTGACCCTATCTCCCCATATCTATTCATACTTTGTATGAGCGTGCTTTCTGGTCTGCTGATGAAGAATCAAGAGAATTCCAATCTCAGGGGCATTAAAATTGCTCGTAAAGCTCCAGCCATCAACCATTTAATTTATGCAGACGATATTTTGTTATTCCTCAAAGCTGACCATGCTTCCATAACAACTTTTGGGGACATCTTTAAACGTGTTGAGAAGGCTTCGGGTCTCTCCATCAACCCTTCTAAATCAGAAATCACCTTCAGTCCCAACTGCACCAACCGGCTCCGGAAGACGTTGACCAAAACTTGCAATTTTAAAAGGGTTGAAAAGTTCTCCAAATATTTGGGAAGTCACATAGATGAGGCTCCCCGCAGTCGGCGAATCTTTGAAACAATTCTGGAAAAACTACAGGACAAACTCCAAGGGTAGAAGTCCTGCCTCCTTTCACAAGCAGCAAGAGTAGTGATCATCAAATCTGTTCTCTCATCACTACCTCTTTACCACCTGTCTTACTTTAAACTCTCTAAAAGTGAAGCACACAAATGCGACATGCTCCTTAGTAACTTCTTCTGGGGCTCAAATCATGGCAAAAACGTTCCACACATGAGAGCGTGGTCAAAAATTTGCCGCCCTAAGAATGAGGGGGGTTTGGGTATTAAAAGGATGTGTGAATTCAATGATGCTCTTATTGGTAGGCAAGCTTGGCATATCATCTCGGACCGGCAGAGCCTACTCTCAAGAGTTTTTTATGGGAAATACTGCAAAAATGACACTTGTAACCAGTTCCAATGTGATCCCACGGCCTCGACACTAGCTAGACCAATTTGTAACAGAATCAATCAAATCCTTAATGATTGCGAATGGCGTATAGGAAATGGTCAGAGCATCCGTCTCCACAGTAGAAACTGGATACCACCTGATTTCATCACTGAAGATGATTTTACCCTTAATCATTTGCTAGATGCCGACGGGAATTGGGACACAACTCAGCTCTCTAGATACTATAATCCCCATAACGTCTCCATTATGATGCAATTCCCTGTTTCAAAGACAAGAATTCAGGACAGACTGGTTTGGAAGAAGTCCAGTGACAGAACCTATAATGTTCGAAAGGAATATTTAAGTCTCACCAAGGAGGATCTCACGACACACCACAACTGGGATGTTTTTTGGAAACTACAATGCCCCCCGAAGATCCTACTTTTTGGGTGGAAGTGCCTCAACAACTCACTCCCTCTCGGAGCAAATCTCCTCAAAAAGAAGTTTACCATTGACGCGCTATGTGCTTTTGGCTGTGACGTTACTGAAAATGATGACCACTTATTTTTAGACTGCCCTTTCGCGAGGAGGACCTGGCTGGGCTCGTCACTCAGCATCAGACCAACCTCTACTGCCCCTGACGATTTTCAACACCGAATAAGTACCCTGCTCCAGCAATGTGACAAAAATGACGACCACAAGGACATCTTCGTTGACATTCTAACCTTTGCCTGGGCCCTCTACACTCATCGGAATGAGGTAAGATTCCAAGATAAGGTCATCGCCAGCAAAGATGTTTGGAGTAAATGGGAGTCCATGAGACTACATCAGAAGCAACTGAAGGAGAGCAAAAATATGCTGTCAAGGAACCATAAAATCAAGAGTCGGAATCCCCACGAGTACATCCATTATAACAAGGACTATGCCTGGAATATTTACTTTGCTTGGTGGAAGAACAGTAAACTGGGCAAAAACTTGTTTGGTGCGTTTTACATTTATGATGGAATGGCTCTCCTCTTCTACACATGCCAGGAAGAAGACTCGAGACAAATCAATAAGACTATCCTCAGAGGAGTGCGTGACTGCTTACTAAATCTCCAACGCCAAGGGATCCGATCAGTTCAAGGGCATCTGCAGAAGGCTTGCCCAGAGTTTTTCAACAACAAGACTAGTAATTACAAGGATGAGACTTTGGTTCAAGACATCAGAAGAATTTGCAGTGCCAACGACTACATAATCTGCTCAATTCCGCATGCTTTCAACCTCCGTTTTAATTTATGCAATTCCCCTTCCCCTTTATTAATTTTATAGTTCCTAATCTCTAGGCCTTGTTTTTAAATCAAAAAAAAAGTTCTATTTTGGTCTATGATATTTTCTTTTTCCGTTTTGTTCCTTGATGTTTCCTAAAAGTTTTATTATTGGTCTCTAACTATTGAATATAGTCATATCTCTACAAATTAAATTTGATGAGTCCATTGCTTCTCGATTAATGGTTAGGTCTGAATTGTACAATGGAGCCCAAGGTTATTAAGATCGAGATCTTAACAAAGATCGGAGCGAAAAAAAAATAGATCGAATCGTAAAATCGAATCGAGGATCGTAAGATCCTAACTTTTTTTTTTGTACAAAAAAATTAGAATCGTAAGATCTTAACAAAATATATTTATTCTAAATATGTCTAAAAATTTATATTTTTATGGTATATTTACATCTTTGTTGTGTCAAACATCTTACAAATAAAGATAAAAACCAATATAACTTTGATTCTATAGTCTATACTACAAAATAGAGATGGATTCATGTAAATAAATGACGTCATTACTACAAAAAAATCTAATTACATTTACATGATTAAAAACAATGTAACTCATGTAATATAGCCAATTGGTAGCGTTGCAATATAACAATATAACCCTAAATTTGACTGTGAAATGTGAAAAGTGAAAAGAGAATTGTGAAAGTAAAACCCTAAATTTGTCTCACTTATGCGTTTGGGCCAGAAAATAAAAAAAAAAAAAAAGTATAAAACGCTGTGTTTTGGGCCAAAAAAAATGTCTCAGATCGTATGGATCGTACGATCCTATGATCTTAACTAGAAAATCGTTATCTTAGTCCGATCCTAACTAAATACGATCTTCTATACGATTCGGCAAGGTTGGCTTTATTAACATCTCGATCTTATACGATCTAAGATCTCGATCTTAATAACCTTGATGGAGCTGATAATTCCATTTTCTTTTTTCTTGAGTCAACCTTCTTAGTTTTTAGTGACTCAGGGGTTGTTGATTTGCTTGTTCTATGAATATAGTCATCTAATTATGGATTAATTTAATTAATATTGTTAATATTGATCCTTTATTACACTACCTTTTATGAGATGATTCAGAAACTTTACATATTAGGATTAGAATTATAGATGATTCATATTATTTTTCTCTCTTTCTTTCACCCTTTCATTTATCCATATATTCTTATTGCTTCACAACTCATAATCAGATTCGTTTTTATTTTTTTATGCAATATTTCAGTTGGTATAATAATATCGCCAATATATCATATCTTTACTTATATCTTGACTGGTTCTTTAAATCTAGATAATGCGAAGCGATGAGTTGGAGTCATTGTCAAACGATATCAAATCGAATAGGAAATTAGGCCCGCAAATGGGTCGCTTGTTTCATGAATGTGGTTATATTTATCTCATTTCAAGTCCGAATACGATGAAATCAGAGTTATGAATTACTCTTGACGAATTTTTTCTCTATTCATTTGAGGCCATTGACAAACGAGGTCAAATAGTCCGAAAGTGAGTTTGGTCAAAACATCAATATCAACTTTCGGAGTACTATTTTACCTCGTTTGTTAACGGTCTTAATTAGACAAAGAAGAATTCGTCAAGAGTAACTTTTAGCTTCAATTTTGTTGTAATAATACTTGAAACGAGAGAGATATAATTAGATTCATGAAACCAGCGATCCATTTGCAAGTATGATTTCATGTTCGATTTGACTTTGTTTGTCAATGGCTCCAACTAAACAAAGAAAAAACTCATAAAATTTAATTTGTAGCTCTGATTTAATTGCATTCGCGTTTGAAATAAGAGATCAATAATGAAACTTTCCGGAAACATTAAGGATCAAAATGGAACAGAAAAAAATATTAGAGACCAAAATAGATTTTTGAACTATAAAACATATCTCGAGATTTGTGTGAAAAAAAATAATTTTTCTAAAAATATTGTTTGAATCCTAATATTAACCAAGGGTTGAGAGCTCTTTGTAAAATAATCTTAATAATATCTTTTGAAAAACTTGAAATTTTAAGAGTTTATTTTTTTTTCTTTATTAAATTAGTTAGAGGGGAGTGTAGAATTCTTCAAATTTTTAAAACATTTTATCACTTTAATAATTGGAGGACTTGATCTCTTGAAAATTCAAATAGTACGACCAATTTCTTTTTCCTTATAATTAATATTGCTCATGCTTTAAACATGTTGAGTTTTTCACATTTAAATATTTTTCAAATAATGGTTTTGAAATATTTATTTTTACTATATATATTCAAAATCTAAAATAATCCGAAAGTAAATATACTCTATATTGTCTCAATCCCTTAAAAACTCAACATTTTGGTATAAAAGACCTATATTATATATGATAGAATAAAAACCATCCGGTACAGCTGGCAATCTCAAAATCATATTGACTTTGATATTTCATCTAAGCAGGCATAATCATATTATTGAAGGACTTCTTCATATCCCCACCATCTTTTACTCATAAGTTCTCATTTTGATATATATATATATATGTTTGAAAGAAGGGACCATTATAAATGATTGATATATATATATATATAATTATATATTGAAAAAAAAAAAGAGAAAGAGATAAGTTGAAGTTCCTTCATTATTATTAATTTATTATCTTTTCCTCTTTATTCAAAACTCTATAACTAAAGGAAAATGTTTCCACAGGCCAAAAAAAAAAAAGAAAAGAAAATGTTTCCATTAATGAGACCTTTCCTTTAATTTCCTTTCCTTCTCTCTCTCCTTTTAACTTCAATTCCGATATCCTAACATACATAGATTATATATGTATACACACACACACATAAAACTTGTTATGTATTATATATATTGTTCAATTACTCAGAATACTTAATTAGTTGAATTGATGGGATTATTATAAGGCAGATGGAACATTACATGTGTGTTTGTTGGGGATGGGGTCCAATAGGGAGGGCTTCCATATCTAACTACAATTAAAAGTAGCTTTAGGAAAAAAAAAACTCAATAAGATAATAATTTCATGGAAGAAATTGATCATGTTTGATTATATATATGTTACATATATGTTTTTCTTCAACTTTTAAAAATTAATTATCTATATTCATTTAGATTACAAACAACCCCATTCAACTTTAATAGAAATATGGGGTCACAATATATATTAGATGTGTATTTGTTATGGAACATTAGACTATGGAGCAGAGATTTTGAGGAATGGAGATCAATATTTCAGTGTGCCACTTTGTCCACTAATATATATGAAACAATTCAATATTGCCACTTGCTAAACATTATAGATAATGATCAAAACATAATTGTTTATTTTATGTAAATGTGTATATATGGGGAGAGACAAATAGAGTCACACATATAGGCTGCTCCATATTTTTAGGAGGTACACTATGGGTTTGGAGGGGAACACACAAACACATAATCACTTGGGTAGTCTACACACATACACACACAAAAATTAATATATACAAATAAATTAATGACATGAGATGATATAATTTAATTTGTGAGTAAATTAAAAGAGGAATTTGGAAACAAAGCCATATGGGTTTTGCTAATTAATTTTGAGAGAGGTGTTATGCATGGTCCCCTCTCCTTATATGCATATATCTATCAATTATCAATTTTATTCTCAAGCTTGTTCCTCTTTGCTGACTTCAATAGTCACTGTTTTCAAACACATGCCATTGTCCTACGCCTTTCATGTCTCTCTTCCTAATGCTTTCTTCCAAACCCCTTCATGTGATTTTGTCTCTCTAGTATATATACATACATAAACATATTAATATCTTTTTTTTTCTAGAAAATATACTTTTAGTACTTTAAATTTGTTAAAAAACTATAATTTAGTCCCTAAATATTGGAAATATAATGTTTGGTCCATAATTTTATTTTACAGATATCGATTATTTAATCCTTTCGGATAAATGAGAGGTTGGTCCAAATAGTAAGCAACTTGATATCGTTTAAATAGGATACCGAATTTGAAACTTTATGAATGTAGTTACCTCTATTGAGAGGCTCTCCTACAATAACCAAGTGCGCTACGCCGGTCAAGTTAGGATTAGTCAAAACAAAGTCCCAGAGAAACCAAGCGATCAACCAAAAAAAATTCTCATAGATAATGTTTCAAGGACTAGATAATCAACATTTGTTAAAAAAAAATCATGGATAAAAAGTATATTTTCAATATTGAGAGATTAAATTATAATTTTCAATATTGACTTGGGGGAGCGCATCTATCACTTAAACACTATATATAGACAGTCAGGGCAATAAATAAATAAATAAACCCTATAGACACAACACACAAAAGATAGATTTTTATTTTATTTTATTTTATTTGCTTTTAATTTACAATATGACACCATATTCCAAAAATAATTGGTATATCAAGAGAAAATTATTGCCAGTGGTTCATAGAGGAAACAGTATATTGACATGTATATTTTGGTATAACATTTGTTCCTTTCTCATAAATCTAATGCCACTTTTCAAGGGATTTTTTTTTTCTTGTTCCTTATAGAGAAGATTCATGACCTCATTATATATGGAGAGAGAGAAGAGTAAGAATTTAAATAAGAAACATCAAACTTAATTTAATTAAAAAAAGAAAGACTGAAACTAATTAATGATGTTACTTGAGCTCTATATTCATATATATTTTGAAACTAGTTTCGCTAGGAAATCTTGTGTGTTCTCGATCATATATATATATATATATATATATATAAGGATATATACTTCCGCTATTATCTTAACCAAAAAGTTGTTTATTTTTATTTACCTTCTTTACACTGAAAATGTGCATGCATGCATGCATCTGCATCGAAATTGGATGAAAAGAGCAAAAAATTATTAAAACATGTGAAGTTGGTCAAATTATATGTGTGTGTGTGTGTTTTAGAATATAAGTTGTACAAGTTTTGCATTTTGTAAAATGGCTTTTGTTTTCGACAGTGGACACATCTTTATTGCTAGCTGACATTGTCCCATCTATCACGTTGCACCTTCAATATTAATACTGTACTAAAACAATTCAAACTTGGGTGGATAAACATTCACGAATCAAAATGTTTTCATTTTCTTGTTATAAAATTTATTATTGTTGTTGTACATGTGTATATCTTGAATTAATGATTCAACAACAAAAATATATCCTAAATCTTTGGATAGGTTGAATTGTTTAATTATGTTGGAAAAATAATTTATTTGAGCTTCATTAATGAGTATTTTATTTTATTTTAAAAATTATGATACCTGTGAAATATCAAATAATTGTGATTAATAAGTTTTGATAGCTTGTAATTGAGCTTTGAGCTTTACAATAATGTATAGTTACTAAATTGACTATTTATTATAAGTGGATAACTGTTAACTATCAATAAATATAGAATATGAAACTCTTCAATTTATTTTTTTAACCTAATTTTTCTCATTAAAGTGGTTAGCAGTTATATATAAAAAAATGTATAATTAATTATTGGATTGATTACCAATGATTTAAAAAAAGTTTACCAAAAAAAATTATTTAAAAAAAAACTAAGAGAGTATAAGAACTTCAATTCAGTGGCATCTATTTACATGCATGAACAAAATTAACAGTATATTTTACAAAACAAAAAATAAATCTTAAGAGATTCTTACACTTTCAATAATCAATATAATGTTGTGCAAACATAGGTTTTTCTTAAAAAAAAATTGATGGCATTTTCTCATACAATTTTAAATAAATAAGTAATCTTTAATTAATCTCTTAAATTAAATTTATAGATTAATTAAATTGTATAATCCTAATTAATGATTCTTTCATATGCGTTAGCATAAGGTAATCATTTTGGCTCGAAAGCAAAAAACGTCTCCAATATCGCCTGAGTACAAAAAAAAAAAAATCCTCCTTTTCGTGAGGGCCTAACTCTCTCTTTATGAGAGATCATTCTACCCTATTTTTCTGTTTTGTTTTCGTTTGTACTGTGCTTGACTTTACCTTACTTTTAAATGAATTATGTTTCATACCGAAGAAAAGATAATCATTTTGGCAGAGTGGGGTAGACACATATACAGGTATTAATATAAAATATATTTCATCAATTTTTTATATTTATAATCTCAAAAGCGTAGAAAAAATAAACTATTAATATGAATGTAGTATCAAATTATGTTATTATATATATAGTTTTCAACATTTTATTTTTTATAATTTCTTTGATATATAAAATTTAAGAATACTATATTTTATTTATAAAAATAAATATTGATTATTATAAGTTAAATATGTATAGGATACTTTCTTGTTTAGCTTTTAACAAGAAAACTTTGGTCACAACCGAACCAAAGAATAAAATCTCAAAATACTTATAATATATATGTATATATAAACATTTTGATAATTCCTATATATATATATGCACTAATGCACCCATATACATACTTAACACAAAGTCCTACATTCAATGGGCATTATATTTTTTTTGTTTAGTGGCAATTAAAACGCCACGAAACAAGCTATCGGCAATATATTTTTTCATAAGCAGCTATCGGCAATTTTCAAATTTGTTGTAGTTAATTACTAGAAATTGGAGACATGCATTTAGTGACCATTTGCAACAGTCGGAATAATTGCCATTGAATGATTCCTAGTAATTTTTTACCATTTGGCAATGGTTTGAAAACTGTTGTTAGATTCTTCAATTCTTTTTAAAAAGAACCATTTGGCGGCAGTTTGATACTTCAGATTTTTAGAAAAACTAATATCTATTTATTTGTGTGCGTGTGTATTCATACATTTATATAGAGTATAGACGCTACTGCTTTTTTTCTTGCTTTGTAATTAATTGTATATTGTAGCGAAAGGTATTGTTGCTTCCTTCTTCATCTTCCCTGATTGATTGATGAGACACACATAATTAAGCATCTTCATTTCAACCAAATAAATCCATATCCACACACACATCATGAATGTGTTGAAGGAATTGAAGCCCATAATATATATGTATGTATATATATATAGTATCCGGCCAGTCCCCACATATACAATTAATTATAGGGTAAACTATACTTTGGTACCCTGTGGTTTGACCCTATTTCACTTTGGTACCCTGTGGTTTGAAACTTGACACTTTGGTACCCTGTGGTATTCTCCATTAACACTTTGGTACCCTTTGGAGCTATTTTGTAATTTTAACCATAATAAATTTTACAAAAATTATATATTGACCCCAAAAAAATTTTAAATTTTTCATTTTAGTCCCTATATAATATGTATCCAGGGGCCTATTTGTAATTTTTTGAAAATTTTTTGGGGTCAATATGTAATTTTTGCAAAATTTGTTATGGTTAAAATTACAAAATAGCTCCAAAGGGTATCAAAGTGTTAATGGAGAATACCACAGGGTACCAAAGTGTCAAGTTTCAAACTACAGGGTACCAAAGTGAAATAGGGTCAAACCACAGGGTACCAAAGTGTATTTTACCCTTAATTATATATCATCTCCAAATACTGTGTAATATATATATACATATATACTAGGGTATTCTATATATACATATTTAATTTAGGATCTGCTGCTATATATTAATCATATATATAATTTCTCTCTCTAGGCCAAAGTGCATTTTTGGTCCCATAACTTTTGTTAAAGTCTCAATTTGGTTCCATCACTTTTTTTGTTGCACTTTTGGTCCCATATTTTTTGCTAAAATTGCAGATTTGGTCCTGTGTTGCATTTTTGGTCCCATATCTTGGGGTCATGTTGCAAAATTGGTCATATATCTCTTAGTTAGGTTACAGAATTAGTCTCATATCTTTGGGTCAAGTGCGAAATTGGTCTAATATCTTCTTATCAGATGAGACTTGTGGTCAAACTTTTTGCAAGGATATGGGACCAATTCTGCAACTTGATCAAAAGATAAGAGACCAAAAGTGACCGGACCAAATCTGCAACTTCTTACGAAGATATGGGACCAAAAGTGGAACAAAAAAAGTTATGGGATCACATTGAATCCTAAACAAAAGTTATAGGACCAAAAGTGCACTTTGACCATATTTATATACGAGAGAAAAACTTACTATTTGATGTTAAAATTTACGCTGAGTCAATTAATTAGTTCTTGAATAATAAAAATATAGTACGACTTAGTCCCTGAATTATTGCAATTGTTAACGATTTGGTCCCTAGATCAAATTCAAGGACCAAAAAGTAAAAATTTAATGCAAATTTAGGGACCAAATAGAATAAATTTAGTACAAGTTTAAGGACCAAAAAAATATAAAATTAGTTCTAATTGAAGGACCAAGTAATATTAATTTTCTACAAATTCAGGGAGCAAAAAGTATAAAATTAGTTTGAATCCAAGGATCAAATAATTGATAATTGAAATACTTTATGGATCAAATCGTATATTTCGGTTATTAATTAAGAGACTGATTAGTTGACTTGATATAAATTTAGAGATCAAATAGTAGATTTTCTCTAAATATAATATAGAGATATATCATATATGAATATATATTTTCGTATGTGTAGATTTTTCATGTTTCATACGTATACATACATATATGGTATATATATATATACTGATATATTTATACTATAATACTACTCTATATCACTTTGAGGCTTTGTGATTGCAAATTTTTTAAAATTACACATTAATATAAAATATTAAAAAAATAAAAAAAATAAAAAAAAATTATTAGAGTCTTGGAAATATAAAATAGCATATATAGTTTTTAATTATTTAAAATAATAATAATAGGTTTTATTGTTGTTTAATATTTTTATTTCGATATACTGGTGGTAGACTTTGCATTATAATAGTTTTTAAATATATAAAATAATACATTTTCAATACAGAGTACACATGAAACTCTGTTCCAACTTCCAATGGGCCTTGAATGGGAGAAAAACAATGCCATGTTCGGTGCATATCAAAATGCTGCAACTGTGAACACACCTGAGACGTAATTTTGTAGATAATATATATATTTTACAATAGATATTATTTATAATAAATTCTTTTTTGTCTATATAACAATTATAAAATTTATCCTAAATTATTGGATCAGATGCATGTCTGCATGTATGTCTATAAACTCGCGTTTTTTTGAAATGTATTACTGAGTAAATATACTTTAACTGAACAATTAGTTAATATATATATATATATGCAATACTGTGGTAGTTTAAGCATATTTGATGAATTTATGGATACTTTAATTTGAAGATATATATATATATTGAGAATGAGTAAAGAGAATTGAAGACATAGGTCAGGCCAAAAAAAAAAAGAATTGAAGGCATATAGGCACTTGAGAGTTGAGAGGAATGAAAAACTAATAATTAAGTAGTTGGATAGAAAATGGCGAGTAAATATTTTATTTTTTATTGGTAATTAGAGTTTTGAGTTTGAGATATATGTTTTAATTTTGTTAAGAGAATTTTATTCTTATTAATAAAAACAAGGCGAAGAAATGACAAAAATAAAAAAAGAAAGGTCAGTATCCAGAAGGTGACACTTTGGTTGTGTTATATAAGGATCGGTAGATATTCATATTTTCAATTTTTCATGGTATCCACAGAGAAATTAATTCATTAAAGTGATGGATGGAGAAAGTTTAGGGAGGACCCAATTTGCCTTCGGCTTTGGTATAGGGTCATATATTGATGTATGTGCAACTAGCTAGCTAGTAGTAGAAAGAGAAACTTTTTGTAATAATTAATTTAAAAGATATATATATATATATATAAAGAAAAAGCCAAAGTGTGAATTTAGTCTCATATCTTTTGTTTAATTTTTAATTTGGTCCCGTCTATTTTTTTGTTGCACTTTTAGTCTTATTTTTTTCTCAAGTCCCAATTTGGTCCCGTATCTTTTTTTTGTTATAAATTTGGTTTCATATCTTTAGGTCAAGTGTAGAATTGGTCCAATATCTTTAGGTCAAGTGTAAAATTAGTCTCATATATTTGGGTCAAGTGGAACTAACGACGGTGAAATATTTTGCAAAGATATGAGACCAGTTTTTCAACTTGACAAAAAGATATAAGATAAAAAATGATATAAGACCAAATTGGGACCTTTTGCAAAGATATGAAACAAAAATGCAACCAAAAAAACATAAGAAAAAATTGAGAACTGAGCAAAATATATAAGACTAAATTTTCATTTTGACATAAAGAGAATGTTAATTAATTATATATAAAATTATGTATAATATTATTGATGGAGGGTCCATATATATGATGATAATGGAAGTTGCCTTCATCCTTTCTGGACTTGTTGCTACCAATTAATTATTTTGGTAACACTTTACCTTCCAGTTTATCCCTTCAAGCATCAAATGGAAGTACCATAATTTAAATTTGCAAGCAAAGCATGATTTAGACAATTGAGTGTTAATAATATATATATTATGTATGTATATATATAGAAATATGCCCTCTTGCAAGGTATATATATACTCTCATATATTTCATACTCAGCTTTTCTTTATATAATTAAATTTCTAAACGTGTAATAATAATTTTTATTTATTTTGAGAATTTTAATTTTTGAAATATCGTAATAATCTTATTTAAATATGCCAAATATATATATATAAGTGATTAATTATATATATAAGGTAATAAGGATAATATATATACATAAAGTTTGAAAGTCTTTTAAAGTTGTCCAAATTAAAATATACATATCTAGCTATAATCAGGTGTACGTACGTAGCCTTAGTAAATTAATCAGGTTGCATGTGCATGCATTAAACTTACGTGCATTGATAATTAAAGTTTCAATTATTATTCTTGGATAATATATTATGAATCTATGTTTTTTCTTGAGGCATCATTATTTAGTTTGTGTTTCACTATAATTATTAACTAAATCTTTGACAAGTAACTAATTAACTGAAAAAAACGATTTCTTAATCCATATATGTTAGTTAGGTTTTTTATTAGCAACTAATTAATTAAGCGGGTTGGTCTATTCATAACATAGGATTATATATATCACTCTAGCTAATTGATAGATAGGCTACTTTACTATTAATTATACATCAATCACTTTCTTTGAATTGAAAGTCCATTTTCAGATCTTTATTGTTGATTAATTAATCAAACAAGGGCTAGAAAATTCAACCACACATGACATAATTAACTTGTCGAAATTGACTCTTATCATCAATAAGATTATATAGAAGGAGATGTCAAACTTTCTTGTTATTTGACAGAGAAAACACCAAAAATATTTATCAAGATATATAAATAAATAAACAAATCAATCAAACAGCTGGTCAATTTTGCTTCGATTTTAGCTACGTAAGGAAATATCTGATATGATCAAACCGCACAAATTGATTGACATAATATTTAATTTGGAATTTGAATAGCATTCCTTTTTTATAAAATAAAAAGTGCAAGGAATATTACAAAACATGAATTTAGTTGCATCTGAACTACATTCATGAACCAGGTCTAGATTCTCATTTTATTGAATATATTGTTTGTATATATGTCATTCCAATAAATTAAAGATATCACGTGTATTTTTTATAACAAAAATAAAGTTAGCTTACCCTTTTAAATATATTTTTTACCAGAAAAATTAAAAGACTCGATATTTTTTTATGGAAAAAGACTTGAATTTTTATCTAATGATAATAATAAATAATAATAATTAAATTGGAGTAAGAATTGAAAAAAATATAATCATAATCAATTTTAAATGTTTGATATGATAAATAAAAAGGAATCTTAATGGATAAACAATTTAATTAATATAAGAAAATTTTAATGGTTTATTATATTGGCAAAAATACTAATTTTATCAAGAAACTTTACATCAACTGTCAATTTCATTCTCAATCTTTTTTTGTTGTCAATTTTGTCATCAATGTTTTATATTTTGGTCAATTTTATCCTTTGACTAATTAACTTTTTTCAATAAATTAACGACAAACCTCACTCATTCTGTTTTTCAATCTGAGTAAGGATTTGAGTTTAATTTTCTATCAATTTTACATTATATATCATTAGACATGTAAATTCTATCGTTAAGATTTGGCTAATATAAGAGCAAAGGATAAAACTGACAAAAAATATAAAACATTGATATAAATTTTGAGAACAAAATTAATTCTTTTGCCTATTATATTTCATACTCCCTCGTTATATTTTTTTCTATAAGTACTATCATTAAAGGCAATATTATTTGAGATAATATCTGACAATAAATGTATATATTTCTCTAATAAAAATTTAAACCTAAATATATATATATATATATTAAATCCTAACATGTTGAATAGTTTGTAATAGAGAGATGGAAAGATGTCTCACATTGAACAATTCAAAAGGTGCTTGTTGGTATATATTATAGAATCTATAATATGTTATTAATTAAATATATATATATATATTAAAAGATTTGGATTTGGAGTTGGACGTTTCAAATGAGTTTCTAATTAGATTAATTAATTTTAAAACGAAGTAACTGTTAAATCGGACAGATATGTCTATTAAAAGCACTCATTCATATAACTAGACATATCTGTTTATTATCTTTTCATATTCTATAAATTCAAAAGTTCCAGAGGTTTTATTGTAGCCTGTGAAAGATATATTGTGGATCCTCCTATAGCACAGTCATAATAAAATGTTTCACGCCTCAAAACTCAAAAATTATTCATCTTCATACTCTATTTTTCTAACCCAACCTTCCTATAATATCTTATAATATCTTATTTAGTGAAACTATGCATGGCAATCAAACAATCAATCATGACGAAGCAATAATTAAGGGCTTAATGAGAATTATGGATAAAAAAGGAAGGTATTAATTAATTTATTAAAAAGGACAAAAAATAATACAATTATTAATAGTACTCCTATATTATTAAAACACAGTGTTACTATAAATGGAAGGAGATTCAGCTTCTTCCGATGTTGCCGTTTTTATTGTCACAGAATCTTCAGTTCAGCTAATCATCATCACGGTACTGTACAGTACCTTCGTTAGAGCGCGTGAATCACATAGCCAATAAACGATTGCGGTGTAATGCACTCCCCACGCGCTTCTTTGAAATTTGGGGGATTCAAGGTAATTTGGTCAGACAAGCATCCCCGTTTTCCGTTCAAAGAGTGCCACGTCATCGACTGACACGTCGGAGATTAGCCTCAGACTGCCACGTGGAGGAGCCCATGTGGGTGGATACGTCATTTGGGCCCGTCGTTCCCGCCATTCTTCACGGGGCCCAGAAAAACACGATGAATATATGAAGAGTTACAAATATATGTATATATAATGAATAATGAATGTATGAATAGTATAAGGAAGGAAATTATATAAATTATTTTATATTTTCTTAGCCAACAAAAAATAATATTGACAAAAGTACTTTTAGCACTCTAAAATACGTAGTCATTTTTTTTTAACGAAGTAAAGAAAAGAAACTAAGTAACGTAAGACTTCAAGACACTAACACCCTGAATATCGTCAAGAATAAATTGATTGATCCCAGTAGGAGGGGCATCAAAGGAGAACAACTCCAAACCAAGAAGAGAGTGGAGTTTAGCCATTGCATTAGCTACATGATTCGCCTCTCTGTAGATATGTTTGACATTGACAGTCCAATCCTTAGCTATCAAAAGATGAATAGAAGTAATAAGAGCCAAACAAGGATGAGAGAGATGATTATTCCCTTTAATTAGTCAGACAACCTCTAATGAATCCAATTCAACCACAATCTTCCTAAAATCTCGGTTCCACACAAGATCAAGGCCCAAAAGCGAACTCCAAAGTTCACCATGGAAGACATTGCAATCCCTCAATCTTTTATAAACCCTAATAAATATAAACCATTGTGGTCTCGAAGAACATCACCACACGAAGCATTAGATTGATCCCCTTGTACTTATAAATTTTTTTTGATTGAGATCTGATAAACTAGAAAATGACTGGCACTTACCTAGTCCACCGGAGAGGGCTGCAAGAGCCAAGACTTGAGCAAAGACCTGCAAAAGCTTCACAGGGGGGGCCCTGCGAAGTGTACTCCGACGCTCAAGTTAGTAAGAGAGTAAGAGGAGAGTAAGAGAGTTTTAGAGTGTAAGAAGTAGCTAACCTTGAACTGGCGAGATGGGCTCTATTTATAGAGCAGGGAGGAGAGAGGTGGTCAGCATGCGGGGCGGACCACGTTCTGGGCACGATCTCCACCAGCGAAGATGGTGGAGACCGAGATTTGCGGAGTAAGGCAATCGTGGGAGATTGCGTGTTGTGTTTCTAGGCGGGCGCCTAGAAGCTGGAGATCGTGGGTATGAACGAGTCAGTAACCCACGATCTCCCGTAGCGTGGATTGCGGAGCGGGGTAGTCGTGGGTGGCCACGTGTCATTTGGGGGACGGGCGCCAGGACCCAGGATGGACCATGAGCGCCCCTAAGTGAGTTTAGGGCGCCCGACTGACTTGAGGGCGCCCCGCTAGGTGCGGAGGGGAGAAGAGGCCCGGTGCGAGGGCCGTTTAGGCGTACGCCCAAATAGTGATGTATCAAGATCCATTTCAGTTATACTTTCAAAGTTCTTTTGAGTCAATAATACCCCAAATTTTTTCTTTTTTATGTCAATTGTATTCCTAAATTGGAGAGTATTTGGAAGTACAATCGACTCAAATATGAAACATTTGGTGAATAATTGACTAAAAATTTTTTTTGAAGTATAACTGAAACTGACCTCATATTTTGGGAACATAATTGATCCAAGAAAAATTTTGGGGATACAACTGAAAATGACCGTATATTTTGACTCTTTGAGGATACCCATAGTACTTTTGCAATTTGTATCTTTAGTTTTCTTTAATAATTTCTCTTTCATATAAAAAGCTTTTATCACATATTAGACATTTATTAGAAAAAAAAATCTTATAAAGATTATATAAGTTTAGTTAATGATAAAATGCCAATCATATTTACTCCTCCTTCTCAACATTTATAAAACAAAAATTCATCAATATAATATACAAACAAAAAAATATCAATTATTAATACAGCTCAACACAATTAGTAGATATAGTTAGGTACTTCAAATAAAAGTAAAACTCACTTCAATTATCTTTGTCTTGAAAAAAATAATTTCTAACTATTAGTTGGAGCACATTATCTGATTCTTAATTATAAAAAAATTGAAAAGTATCAACTAAAAGTTTCTATTTATTTCTTCAATATTAGAAATTTCTCATATTTTTTTATAATACAATTTAATTTGATTCAAATTTATGTAATAAGATTCATTTTGATAATCTTTATGTCTCAAAATAATTAACTTCTCTTCTCAATTAAGACTATCTAATTCTTATACAAACATATAGGAAATAAGATACACATTTATAATATTATATGTAAGTTTAAGACTTCTTAATCGTTTGTAACAGAATATTATATATATTGGATAATAAAATAAAATATGATATAAATAATAGAAAATTGTAACTAAGATTTTCATGGATTAATTAAGAAGCTTTATTATATAAAAATATTTTTTATTAACTATTATTTGAAAAAACTAGTTCAAATATTTTTCATGAAATATTAGAGAAAATACCAAAAATAGAAAAGAAAATTTAAAAATAAGTAATTGAATATTTTCTAAAAATAGGAAAAAAAATTATATAAATCCCCACTAGTATATTATTATGATGATGATAAATATATGAATGTGCATGAATATGAGTAATAATAAATTAATAATAATTAGGAAAAGAAAATTAAGAATGATTTGTTAGATAGGAATTAGGAGTAATAGGAGTTAGGAGGTTGGGTTGTTACTTAAGACTTAAGAGGAAGCAAAGGCGGTCCAACGTTTCAGTCTCTCTTCAGCCTTCAGACACTCCCACGTGGCGGTCATATCAGTGGGACCCACCACCCCCACTCTCTCTTTCTCTCTCCTCTCTCTTATCCATCCATTCAGACATAATATACATTGCTTCCATTCTTTCCCTTTCAATCTCTATCCTCTCTCTCTCTCCTAATAATTCCCACCACTTCCCATCCTTCTCTTTCCCATTTCCCACTTCCCACTTCTCTTCTTCTACTAATATAAAAATAATGTGTATCTACAATTTTTTACATATCAAAATTTTAAATTGGTCTTCGTCTATTATGTTTCATTTATTTCAAGTTATACATGTTTTCATAATGTCTCAAATCTTTTTTTAGAAATGATTTAATCTTATTTACTAACTCATATAGTATCTTCTAAATGTCTCAACTATTGTAAATGTTGGTATAATATCTTCTAAATGTCTTAACTGTTATAATTGTCTAACTAACTTGATATCTAGATAATTTTCTTTTGTCTTGGTCTCATCATATCTTCTAAATGTACCTATGATTCTTCTCATGCTATGCAATTCCACTTTCTCTCTAAACCTTGACTGACTTTGATATCAAAGTGATTAAAAAAAATCAACTCATATCAAACCTTTTTTGTAGGTTTATGAATTCTGACCATTGGAGTTCTTCTCAAATTTTCATAGCATCATCACTAACAATTTCCACTGAACAGAGAAACAATTCTTTAAGAGTTAGCAAAGAATGTCGAACTCATTGCATTCAGATTTCAAATGAGAGATATATGATTAATTTCGTTTGTTTGACCATAAAAGGAGTTATCCAATTTTGAGACTTGATTTGATCTCATTTGTTAATGACTTCAAAGTATTCGACAAATCGAAAGGAACCCATAATTTTATATTTGTTATATTTAAACTTGAAACGAAAGAAATATAACCATATTCAATATTTTTTTGAACCAATTTAAAAAATTATAGAAACATGTAAGATCAATATAAAATAAATAAAATATAAATGATCAATTTGAAATCAACTATGTACGCAAGAGACCAATTTGAGGTTTTCACCTTTATAATATTATATATTTTTCATTCTTAAAATTAACGAAATTTATTTTTATGTATTTTTTACATGATTTTTAGGGAAAAAAATGAGTGAAAATCCATTTTTATTTTTATTTATTATTGATAAAATCATAAAATAGAAAAAAAA
Organism: Chamaecrista fasciculata; assembly: GCA_003254925.1. Classification (NCBI taxonomy): domain Eukaryota; kingdom Viridiplantae; phylum Streptophyta; class Magnoliopsida; order Fabales; family Fabaceae; genus Chamaecrista; species Chamaecrista fasciculata. The sequence continues at coordinate 22,325 of QANZ01043845.1, forward strand.
AAATTTAATGTATATTGTACATAATTTCTTTCAATTTTTAGCTATGATATGATATAATCTAATGTAATAAAGTATTAATTTTATTGCATGAAGAAGAGGAATTAATCGTATTTTCCTATACCTCATTGAACTTATTTTAAAATTGATATTTTATTTTATTTTATTATTTTCGGTTTACTTTATATATACCCAGCATCTCTTCTTCTTCACCCTTACACCATCCCTCACTTCTATTTCCTTCTGCTTCCAAACGCGCACGTTAGCAACTCTCTACCTTCATCTATCTAAACTAGCAAGTACAAATACACACTGTATAATAATTAGTTAGCTTCGCACCCTGCGCACATTATCACTAGCTACCTGGTTTTTGCTATGTTGCGCTGCCTGAACGGTTCGGAGAATCTCGCCGGTAGCTTCTCGGAGATGACGGTGTTAGAGAGACAAAGAGAAAGAATGAAATGGCAACAACAACAACAACAACAACAATTTCAACATCATCATCATCAGAATCTGAATCTAAATCAAAATCAGAATCAGAATCAGAGCTATAATTTCTGCGGAAATGGATTCGACGGTGCGTTCTCGTCGGCTCTACAAATTCCGAATTCTCAGGGGCTAATGATGATGACGATGATGATGAACGGCGGCGGCGCAGGGATCGGCGACGTGGTGGCGAATGCCCGGTCGGTGAAACCCGACCCGGGTTCGGAAACCGGGTGGCCCGAATTAGGTAAACTTGAGATCCCTAATTTGGGCTTCGCGTCGTCTGGATTTGACAACAACGCTGCGAATTCTGTGGTTTCAAGGACTTCTTCTAGCTGTCCGTCGTCGGCGGCGGTGATGGCGACGGCGACACCAGTTGCCGGAGACGGGAAGGGAAAAGAGACATTCTCGTCGGCGACGGAGAAGATGAGATCGGCGAGTATGAAGAAGAGAAAACCAGACAAGATTCAAAACCCTAAGGTTTGTGATTGTGAGTGTGTGTGAATTTGTTTGAGATTTCTAAGTGAAGAAATGAGAAATTGAATTGAAACGGCGTCGTTTTGTGTTTGTGTGTTTAGGTTTGTGTTGCAGAGAATGAGAGCAACAACAGTAACAAGAAGAAGAACAAAGGGAGTGTGGAAGAAGATGAATCGAAAATCACGACAAATGAGAAGAACAGAGAAGGATCTGGAGAAGAAGATTCATGTTGCAAGGAGAAGAAGGAGAATTCCAAGGCTTCGGAATTAGTTCAGAAGCCTGACTACATTCATGTCCGAGCTCGCCGAGGCCAAGCCACCGATAGCCACAGCTTAGCCGAAAGAGTGAGTACCACAAAGACTAATTAATGCATTCGAGTATTTTAGATCCCTCAATCACTTGTTGATTGATATTAACTTAGTTTTAACTTAATTGGCAATGGAGATTGAGTATGTTAGAAGGATTTCAAATTAAATTCTCATATATGAGCTAGATTAGGCTATTCTTAATAACAGGATCAGGGTTTATGTTGGTTGTATCAATAAAAGAAATTTTAAAAAATTGAGATTAAGGATGTTATGTTGATGATGATAGATGATGCATTGTGCAGGTTAGAAGGGAGAAAATTAGCGAGAGAATGAAGTATTTGCAAGATTTAGTGCCAGGGTGTAACAAGATCACAGGGAAAGCTGGCATGCTGGATGAAATCATCAATTATGTTCAATCTCTTCAACGACAAGTTGAGGTAATTAATCAACATCATACATTATTACACAACAACGATTCAACCTCGTGTGTGTGTGTTAATTAATGTTGTTCTTACAAAATGCAGTTCCTGTCTATGAAATTAGCTACTGTGAACCCAAGGATTGATTTCAACGTTGATGATCTATTCACCAAAGAGGTCAGTAAGTAGTGGAAAGAAACGTTTCTATTATATATGAACAGAGACATTTGATTTGAAAGTTGAAACTCATAATAAAAAAAACGTTTCGTTGTTGTTTACAGGTTTTTCCGGCTTGTGCTCCTCATCTTACGGGTTTTCCAGCCATAGAAATGGCGCAAAATCCTGGGTTTCTTCAGTTCGATTCAGCACAGCATGCTTTAGATATGGGGCTAAACCCTACAGATTTGGGGCTTCGAAGGACCATTAGTGCCCCAGTATCCATGCCTCCCGAAACGTTTCATGATTTCTCTGTACGTTTCATGAATCTGTGTTTTTTTTTTTGGGTTGAGGAGTGATGATAATGATGATCTTATTTATTATTATTTACTTACGTGATGATAAACTGCAGCAGCAAATTCTGCCATTTTCGTCTTGTGAAGCTGATTTGCAAAGCCTTTACAATGTGGGTTTTGATCAATCAAGATCAACAACAACGTCCTATCCTTCTCAACCATTCACAGGTTAGCTATATTAAAAAATAAAAAATAAAATTATGTCTTGTCCAAATCACTTTTTTCTCTTTGCCCCTTCATGTCTTTTTTATGTCTTGAAACTACACATAATGCATAGTGGTTTAAGTTTTTTTTTTTCCAATAATAACATGATAGAGACAGATTTAGCATTTTTACATTGTGAAATTAGAGACAGATAAAAAGGTAAAAAAAAAATTGTTACGAGAAGTTAGAGTTCTCAATATATTATTTTTTAACTATATTTTTCTCTTCTTTTTATCACCATGTCTATTAATAAAAAAAATTAAGAGAGAGGCAAACTAAAAAGGATCTCTCTTTAGTAAAACTAAGAAAAAAATTATTTTTTAAGTTTATTTTCTTTAATTTTGTACTGTAGTTTTTAGAAAAAAAAAATTGTGGGGGTCCCAATCCGATGGAGACATGAGACTGAGAACCCCACAGATGTTGATGAGTGCTTAGAAATACTGAAACTTACTTTTCTCTCTTTTTTTCACAATGATATTTTTCTCATTGAGAAATAGGAAGTATTTGATAATATGAAGGAAAGTTTCTTTCTAAAAGATTACGATGTTATTCTATGTTGTGAAAGTAAGAAGTAGATAATTTGGATAATAAAGTCCAAGATCAATCATCATTATTCTTCAAGGCTATGGTTTTTTCAATCATTTTCTAGAGTTAAATTATTATGAGGATTGGACTAATTAAGCACTTTTAGCTATAGAAAATTGTTCCCTTTTAGCTTTTATTGTCTTTTTTAATATAAATTCTAAATTTGTTGAATGGCATGTTTTGCAGGTTTAATTGAAGGCAGCAATTTAAAGATGGAGATGTGAAGCTGATCTTATAATTCCAATTTATTGGATGAGAAAGCTCAATCAGTCCCAAAATGACTCTTATCAAGATTCTTTTTCTTTTATGAGTACATAACATATAATATTGTTTGTATACTTCTCCATAGTATAAATAATATCAATTTTATAGCCTTTTAACTTTAGTTTCTCCTGTTGGCTAAAAAAAAAACTTTAGTCTCTCTCTCTAAGGCAATTCATATCAGAAATGAATGAGTAGTGAAAATTTAATTTTTGTGATTACAAAGAGTGAATGATCTAGTTATGGCATTTCTCATATTGATTCTCTAAAATTTAGTTACTTTATTCATCTATTTCATTTCTTCATCTCTTATATTGTGGTCTTCAATATCATTCTTACATCAAGCTCTAATATATCACATAGTTGAATTGGGACCACATATGATTTGACACAAGAGAAAAATTAAATTATATTAAAAAAACTAAATAAAAAAAAAAAGTAATGAAACTTGAAGTCCTCCTAACTCTATCCTACTAAAGTAATCATGGTTACATGGTATCATCAATTTAGGTATTTGTCCTAACATTTTTCATTGACAACTGGACATTTGACCTTCTAATCAACTTAATTATAAATCAAGGCACCCATCTTTGTCAATTAGGTTAACATGAAAAATGATGTCAAAAAGATTAAAACTAAAATGTAGAAGGGTATCAACAAATGATTAAACTGTCAAATCACTAAATTGCCTAGATAAAGAGCTCAAAGTAGTGATGAAACTCAAAAGAATAAATTATATGGTTGTCGTAAATTTAGTCTTAGATTTTTCAAAATGCTTGATTTAACCCTAAAAATCCATGATTTGTGATAAGTTAATCTTTTCATACTTTAGACTAAATTGCTATAAGTCATGAATTTTCGAAAATTAAATCAATCATTTCAAAACAATTCAAAGATTAAACTAATATTACCTATATAATCAAAGGACTAAATTAATATTTAACTCAAACTCAAAACATTAATGCTCAAATCAAAGTATAAAAATCTCAAAAAGAAGAAGAAAAGCCAAGTAGCTGATGAGCTTGTAGTAATAGAGACTAGATTGCAAAAGGGTGATCAAGTTGTGAACCCAATTTGGTGGGGATGAAGCAGAAAGACAACATTGAAGATGCTTGAGAGAGACAGAAGACAAAAGCATGCAAGTGGCCCTTCACAAAGGCACCTTTTGGGACAGCATAATAGTGAGGTTGATTGAGACAGTGATAACAAAAAGCATAGGATGATGAATACAGAGCACTAACTATGGGGGCTATAGAACTTGGGAATGGGCAGACATATCCATTTTCTGAATTTATTAGCATGATTTTTCTGTCCCTCAAGTACCCCAAGAAGAATTATGGTTCAGTTCAAATCAAAAGGGCACCTCTACTCATATGTTAATTGGTTAAATGAATGTTCAAATGCTTACTACAGTATGGACAAAGTACTGTGGAATGAGAGCAAGAGGTTATCAGAGAGGATTAGAGGAGGATTCAAAATCAGATTTTTTTCAGCTTATGTGTCTAAGAATTTGATATAAGATTTGAATCTATGGCTTTGCACTTAACAGCACTATGTAATTTACTTATGTTGGTTAATTACTTGGTTTATGTTAGGTAGGTTAAAAAATTTAGAAAGCACATACACCTTATTTTGAAGGAGTGTCGTTATGTCAGACACATGAATATATTCATGTGTGATACCTATATGACATGATACGACATGTGCTCAACACATGTTCATAAGTGTAAGAATTTTTATTTTATACTTTTAAGACTCTTATGCAGTGAAAAATATAAAAGAAAAAAGCCAAAATTACTAATTTCGTCTTCAAATTTTATATCACCTGTCAATTTCATCCCTAATCTTTTTTTACAGTCAATTTTGTCTCCAATGTTTTACATTTTTGTCAATTTTATCCTTTACTCTTACTTTAGCCAAATATTAACAACAGAATCTACATGGCTAATGATATGTAATGTAAAATTGATAACAAAAAACTCATATCCTAACTCAGATTGAAAAATAAAATTGATATGTAATGCAATTTGTCGTTGTTTTATTGAAAAAAATTAGTCAAAGAATAAAATTGATCAAAATATAACACATAGGGGACGAAATTGATAATAAAACAAAATTGGGGACAAAATTGACAACGAAATTAGTGTTGTTGCAAAGAAAAAAACTACACATGACATATCTGACAATAGATAGTAATTTTGTAAATTTTTATCAATAATTATGAATCTTTATTTGTCTCTTCATTTCTTTATTTTGGAAATTACAATATATATACATATATATATATACACATATGTATATATATGTGTATCAAGGATTTGATGTCAATCTCTATGCTTTATAGCAGGTAATAATGATGATCTTCTTTCTTTAGATCCTCATCTCCTTAACGGAAATGAGATATATTACTAGATCTACAAGAGGTCTCTCTAGGCTATCTTAAAAAACATGAATGCCATTTAAGGGTTAAGAGTTAAGATGAATAATATCCTTTCTTTACTATAATTCGAAGGATACTTTCTCTCTCTCTCTCTCTAAGAATTTCACAGATGATATACCTTCCAAATTATTATGAGACATGACTCTTGACCCAGATTCCTGTCATAATAAGCATGAAAGGAGCCTGAGTTTTAGGTTGAAGATGATGGATTAATTGTTGGACCACTTGAGTTTACCAAGAGCAGAATGAGGCATCTTCTTCTTCTTCTTCATCTTGAAGCCATAAAGCCTAAGATCTTGTTGATTCTCTTTGTTCCTGTGGATTGTGAAAGATGATATTGGATTTTCCTTTCCCTGGTCCCACTTTTGCTTTATTTGATTAATCTTCCCTTCTCAGGTCTCATTCTCCACCTTTCCTTCACATGGTGCCTTCCAAGAAAAAGAAATTCACAAAAAGAAAGAAAACACAAACTCATACACACACACAGATTTAAGATTCCCTTACAGAATTTTTTAAAAAAAATAAAAACAAAGGGGTGAAATTCTAACGGTTAAGACCACCTTAGCCTCCAAAATTTCGTCTCATTCTTATCCGGAAAATCCAAAGTTTTAAGCCTTCACTGGTTGATCTTAGAAAACTAGTATTTTCAACTTGCATATCTGTACAAGTGGTTCTTTTTGTATTTGAGATCAAAGTGGAGTCACTTGAGCTTTTTTAATAGAATTAAAAACTATAGAAGTTTTATACTTTGAGATCTTGCTGCATTGTAGACCAAAAAAAAAGAGATCTTGCTGCATTTACAGTCCACTATTCAGATAAGAAAGATCAAAGAGAGATAAGAGAATCAAATGCAATTTTACTAGCCAAAGGAGTTCAAAGTTGACAAAAAAAGAAAAAAATGTATCGGGAAAGCATAGATAATTATATACTATTAAGCAGACACTAACACATCAAATTCTTAAAACTATATGACATGATACGACACATATATACACACACAATAGTAGACAAGAAATAGAGACAATTAGAGATCCATAAATTTTGACCAAAACTTCAAAAATTACAATAGCTATTTATGACATATGTCATGTGCCCATTTTTTTTCTATTTTTTTTAGCAAACATTTTTTCTAATTTTCATCGTGTCAAAATTGCAAAAAAAATGATTTCAAATTCTAACACTCATGGTCATGTGTTGCATCATGTCGAATTGCATGTTGGACACAGACACATGGCAGACGACACTCAATCAAAATAAAGTGTCCATACTTTCTAGATTATATACAAGAACAAAGAAACACAATTTCCATGACAATGATTAACATAGCAGTCACGAAACATTTCTGCATCTTATGAGTAAAGTGCTTAAGGTTCAGCCTGCTGAATTCAGCTTTCTTACCTATCCTTACTCAAGGTAGGACAGAAAATGGTGAATTAGGCAAACAACAATTATTATTGATACATCCATAATAGTAGTAACATACTCTTATGCTGGGAATGAAATTGCCTGCTCACTGTTTATTCCCAATACTTATTCAAGGAGCCTAGATTAGACTAAAGTATCTAGGAATTCGCTGACTGTAGTATATTTCACTTGTGGATACAGTTCTGTACCATTTACACCATAAGTTGAATCGATATCAAAGTACGTGTGATCCCCCAGTATGAAAGCAGAATATGTAAATAGCTTCTCCGCATTTTCAGGGAAAGTAGTCTCTGCAATGCAATAATATTGCTCAATTTTGTCAGAATATCTTCTTGTCTGGAATATGATTAATCTTCACAATGAATAAAACCTTACACCATATCTATCTCCATCTTCTAGATATGAAATGGTTTTACTTTACATCCTTCATAAGTAGGGATGATTATAGATAGGGTATAGTTAGGATATTATGATCTTTAGACCCGAACTCAGACTTGAGCACGTCTCAAAATAATCCCTATTTCCAGACCCTACAAATAGTCGAATCTCCAAACCTAGACTCAGACCCGGAAAATTTTTAAAATAAATTAATTTTTATTAATATAAAATCTATTTTCATCAATTTTTTACATCCATAAACACCAAAAATAAAAAAGTAAATCATAAATGTGAATGTACTATTATTAAATTATTTCAATGTGTATGAAATATTTAACATTCACGGGAAGGATACCCCTTGTCCATTCTCAAAACCATTGACTTTAGACATAGGATAAAATCTTAGGTTACCCAATACCCATGGGGTATGAATATTTTGATCATCCCTACTTATAGGAGTAGCCAAATAGGAATAGAAATGTTATGCAAACAAACTGGAAAATTACCTTTAATACTCTTGAGCAGCTCTTCTCCTGAGACATTAGATTTCTCGAGCTTCTTCCCGATTTTAGTCTCCCATAACTCAACTAGCTCGTTAATGGAATAAACATTTCCCGGTGGTCTTAAGTACAACACTTTATATAGTGTACGAGGATCATCCACTGCATTTATAGTGAAGGCGGCAACATCACTCTCCTTAACAAACACACCTACAAATATAACCATTAAAAGTTCAATTGCCACCAACCACAACCTAATGTTTCCTAAGAATGATGATCTTGACATGGACAGACAGACCTTTTGTATTTCCATCACCAAATATTGTCACCTTGTCTCTAGGAGGAGCTTTTAGGCCTGGTTGAATGAGAGAAGGAAGCAAAAGGGTCATGAAGAAATTGCAAGAGATGCAAGTATATGGAACGCCTTCAGCCTTCAAAAGACGCCGGATTTCTGCTTTATGTTTATAGAAGTCATAGCCAGCTTGAAGAAAAGATATTTTAACCTTATCAGGATCTGATCCAAATTCTGCTGGGATGAATCTCTGCATAGCACAAGATTATTGAACACATATCAGAGTTGAGAAAAGAAAGGAACACAAACTTCAGTCATAACCTATAAGCATGAGAGTATATAGAGAAAGATAACAACTTGTAAAGTATGGACACTCCAATTTGAGGGAGTGTCGTCATGTGTACGACAGGATACAACACATGCTCGACACATATCCATAACTGTCAAAATTTAAAATAAGTTTTTCACAGCATACAGCAAAAAATAGAAAACATTGACACATATGACATATGCCATTAATAGATATTGTAATTTTTGAAGTTTTCATCAAGATTTGTTGATCTTTAATTGTCTCTTAGTTTCTTGTCTACTTTTGGAATTACAATATATATATACGACGCATTGTGTAATGTAATTTCAAGAATCTAGCATGTCTGTGTGTCTATGTCTGTGTTGTATCTCATGTCCATGTCAATGTATGTGCTTCATAGCTAACAACTGATATTAAAAAAATTAAATTATTAAACAAATCAAGAATTTTAGAAACTGAAGAACTCAATACTTTAACAGAGGTAGAGCATGTTTGTATACCACCCACTTTAGGTGGTTTTCACTAATTGAACTTTAAATACTTCATTGTCTACTCTTATATCCTTGTTTTCACCCACTCATTCATCATAAGAAAAAGCATCTTCTAACTTAAACTCAAACTTTATTATATTTGTAGCGTCTCATTTATTCAATTTCACATTAAAAATTACAAGGACTAAGTTATTCATCTTTTATTGGTGCAAACAATTCCTTCTCTCTAAAAAACCAATGCCTTTCAGGATTTTCAAGAGAAAAATATTGAGATAGCTAAGATATTATGATCCTACTAGATTTTGCCAAACTACGATTTTGCCACGATCCTAAAGAAAAATGCTTGCAATCTTAACAGCATTGTACCCTCTCTTACTAACTCAGCTAATTCATAGGTAACTCTTTGCTAGAGCAAGGACATTTCAAGAATAAAAATCCAAAACATTACAAAGACTAAGTTATTCATCTTTTGTTGGTGCAAACAACTCCTTCTCAGCCAAGGTGTTTTAGGATCATACATAAGATCGAGGAAAAAAAAATGTTTGCTACCTTAACAGCACTGCTACCCTCTCTTACTAACTGAGCTAATTCATAGGTAAATCTTTGCTTGAGTATTCAAGAGAAAAAATCCAAAACATTTTCAAAGGCAATGCAAGAGGGTTGATAAGTGATAAATGATAACCTTAATCGAACCAACTTGTTTGATGACTTGTATGAGAAGTTTCTGATATAGAACCTCCTTAGCTGAAACAGCGCAGATTACCACATCCACTTGCTTCACTGCCTCAACAAGGCTGGCTTCATCTTGGAGCGAACCCTACAAAGAACATAAACCATTAAATTTATTTTAAAATTATGATTTAATCCTCAAATATTGAAATAGACTCTTCTCATCCCTTATTTTTTCTTTAAAAATGTCAATTAACGGTTCAGGTACTAACTATTTGTAAAAAGAAATCTAGATTAAAATGTGTACCATAATTTTGAGACAAATCTAAGGACAACAAATAGATTTTCTCTTAGTGAAGCAGGAAATCAATTTCAGAGAAATCCAAATCCAGATGACGAAAATGAAATTAGCAAAAACAGAGACAAACTTTGAGAATGGTAGCTCCAGCATGAGAGAGGGATTGAATCTTGTGAGATTTGATGGGATCAGAGAAGGCAGAGTCTCTGACAAAAGCAAATGTTGGGTGAGAAGCTTCGAGACTTGCTGTGGCTAAAAGGAACCCTAATCTTCCAGTAGCCCCAATTACCAAAATTTTGCTCTTTTCCATGTCTCTGCGAGAAATGGAGAGTACCCACAATGTCAAAATGGCGACTTTCAAATTGGGGTCGACGAGGCTAGAAACTGCGATGTTTAGTCCAATATGCTTTCAGCATTTCAGGCTACGAGTTCAAATTTTGACTTTTTGAATGCTCGCTCCGGCCTCGATCAGCTGAAACCAGTCACAACAACCACAGTCATGTACTAATGTTTTATTTTTGCAAAAGCAAACTTTTAGTCCCAAATTTTACACTAATTGTCAATTTCATCATCAATGTTTTACATTTTCAAACGAGGTCAAATTGATCCTAAAGTAGATCGCTTATTTTATGGTCAAAAAAGCAAAGCTGATCATATCTCTTTCTTTTCAAATTCAAATATGAAGAATTCAGAGATACGAGTTTCTCTTAACAAGTCTTTTGAATTTGAAATGAAAGACAAGAGAAATATGTCCAAGTTCAATAGTTTGGGACCAAAAGGAAACATTTTACCAATATTTAAGACCAAAATGAAACATTTTGCCAACATTTAAGAACAATTTGAATATTTTGAAACATAATGGACCAAAATGAACATTAGTGCATACATTTAGGACCAAAATGACCCATTGATCATAAATTAATGACAAATTTCATCCTATTTTTGAATGAGTTAGGATTTGAGTTTTTTTTTTCTAACAATTTTACATTACACATCATTAGTCATGTAGATTTTGTCGTTAATATTTGATGAAAGTAATTTAGGATAAAATTGACCGCAAAAAAATTGAGGATTAAATTGACAATTGGTGAAAAATTTGGGGACTAAAAGAGTGATTTTTCCTTTATTTTTTTTTAAAAAAAACTATTATTTGATCCTTGAATTTAAATCAAGTCAACCAATCAGTCTCTAAATAACCAAAATATATGATTTGATCCCTGAAATATTTCAATTGTCAACTATTTGATCCTTATTAATGATTTGGTACCTGATTTTGAATTGATTTAATAGTTTTGGTTTCTAAATTTTTATTAAATTAATACTTTTTTGTCCTTAAATTTATATTGAATTTTTACTTTTTGGTCTCTGACTCAAGGACCAAATTGTTGACAATTGCAATAATTTAGGGACTGAGTTGTATATTTCAATTATTCAAGAACTGATTAATTGACTCAGTGTAAATTTAAGGACCAAATTGTAAAGTTTTCTCTTTATTTTTTATATATTGGCCTACTGGATTTGAGATGTTAATCTAATTTGACACATACAATGGCAGGGATTGAATGAATGAAAGTTGAAACTTTAGCATGGTCTCGTGGATAATTTTTGCTGCTTTAATTTTGACATTTTCATGTAATTCTTTTATGATTTGTCCCGTCTCTTCTGTAATGCTAATTATCGATTAATATGTTAGATATTAATATTATTGTTATATTTGTTTTTGGTAAATATATTATTGTTAACTCAATATGACAAAAAGAAGAAAAATTAATATATGAAATGACCAACCCAGTCTTACCTGGGTAGCGTCTTGCCTAGTTTAGAAAGGATTAGGTGAATATTGTCCTGGACTTGCACAAATGATTCACTAGAGATGTATTGTTATGTAAAGATGTTAAATAATTTTCTTTCTCATAAAAGGGAAATTTATTAAACACAACCAAGATGATAAATAATTTGATGAAAATTATATCACGTATGAGGTATTCAAATATATTCTATATTTATAACTTCTATTTTACTATCCTGATTTGAAAGTTGATTTACTATTCTATATAACTCATTATTTCTAAAAGAAATCAGAATAAGGGTGTTATTTAAAAATCTTATCATTTAAATTCACCATATCTTATTGATGACATTATTATTATTATTATTATTATTATTATTATTATTATTATTATTATTTTTTGATTAGATAGAAAAACAGAACAAAGAGTAAACGGTTACATTGAAGCATATATAGTACCCTATCCTACCCTCATACTACTGAAACCCCTCTGATAAATAAAAGTACCCCTTGACTCCTAAAGAAATCCCAGCAAGTACTATCATGCTTACCACTAACCAACCTAATATTATTACATATAGCAAGACTATTGATATCAAGCATATTGATGATTCCTATCCTCAGTCATAGCATTACAGAAAATCAAGCATATTGATGACATTATTATATTGAAAAACTGGAGAGCCATTTGTCTTTAATTTTTTTTAACCAAACTCTTAACCAGTAAAATAAATTAGCTTACCCAAATCACTTTCGTCTCACTCATTTTAAAATGGACATCACAACTAACTCAAATATTGCAAAAATCTTTGAGGGAATAATTACAAAAGTAGCCAAGTAAAATTTTGACCCCACATTTATGTCATCTCACTCAGTTAAAAAGTTATTTATATTGCATTGATATCAGGTCAAAAAACACATAATACTACTTGTTAATAATCGTAGTTCTCCATTTTTTTAACTTATTATTAAGATGTTTTTTTTTTTTTAAATTTTTTGGGATGGTATGCGTTCTTCAGGTGTTGTTGGCTACTTAACCCACAATGAAGATGTACAATTTAACTTGAAGGCTCTCACACACTATTGACACAGGAGCAGTTTCACACATTCACATGTACGCCAACTGATACAAAAAAGCACTAGAGTGAACAGTATCGCACACCAGTCTAGAATAAGAGCACAAGAAATGGGCTAAAAAAATATTCGTATAATCGTATTTATAGATAAACTAATACCAAATGGTATCATGGTCCATATTTAGAAGGAAGGGGGCAGATACTGAAAATGCAATTAGCTTCCCCTCTTACAATAAACAACAAATAAAGTACTTGTTGAAGTTTATGCCACAGCAACTTCATCAAGTGAAGAAATAGGTACTAGTAATATATATATCTAGAAAAAAATGGACTAAATTCTGATGAGTATAGACAATGAAGTTCACCGCCATGTTCCAACATTAGCATGTCATCTGGTATCATAAAACTAAGGATAATAACCAATTTTCTGTAACTGCATATAGGCATCCATGGTCGGTAGTCCCAAATCTTTTTTTTTTCTGGTGTGTAGCCTGATGATAGTCCCAAATCTGAATACACATCCTCCAAGTAAAAGGGAAAAAATCAACTACTCTAAATGTTCACAAGAAAAACTAACTTTTTTCCTCGGTATCCTTCAGAGTTCAGAACAGGAAACAGCCAAGCTTTCATTCTGCACGAGAGCCACTGCTACTTGCAGAAGATTTCTTACCACCATACTTCTGAAAAATAGTCGAATGAAAAACAAGCGCACTTATCAGGCCAAGAGGATACAACTAAGTGAACTAACTGACTAAGTCATAGTATACTGGAATTAATGCACAAATAAATACAAATTTCAAGATAGGTGTAGAAAATCAACCTGCTTTCCTATGTTGATTGGAACATATTTGTACTTGATCATGTGTGCAATTTGGCGCCTCATAGTAAGGACAAACAGAACAATCCAGTAACAGAGTAATATAGGCCAAAATACAGGAACATCAAATAAGGAAAAGAAGGTCATGACAAATGCTATGCAGAAAGCTTTTGTGAAAGAATACCTGCACAAATAATAAAACCAAATTACTAAACAAAACAATTATTGAGGTTGGATTGATTGATGACATACTTTTTACTGCATAAACAAAACAATTATTGAGGTGTCCAGACTAATTAATAGATATTTATGATAACAAAAATATAACATAAAACAATTCAACCTTGCAAATTTACTCATGACTTCTACCGACAACCCCACCTACATGTCGCTTCACTCTGATACCAACTTGGGGAATCTTTGTTCCACCAAGTTGGGGAATCTTTGTCCCACCAGGCGCCGGACCCCGCTTACCTAGTAGTGACCGCCTAGTGTATCTCAGACACTAGTTTTACGGCCTGTGTCTCCACCAAGGCCAACCCTTCCCTTAGGGCCCGCGAGGGGTAAGAGCCAATACTTCGTCACGTCTCGTCACAGGTCATACTGCGAGAACCCCCTCTACGGATGAACTCATTCAAACTAGCTCTGATATCATGCAATCTAAGATAATTCCATTAATATTATTGAATAAAGAGTGCCCTATATATACACAAAATAGAGATACTAACTAACCCCTCAATATTAGGGATCCTAACTTGAAGACATTAAGGGAGATTTTTGCAAAAGGGTCATTGTTGTGCATAGAGAAAAGGAAACAGACACACACATGAAATGTGGAAAATTTGAAAATGCAGACTGAAAGTCAGATAGAATAACCATATATGATGCATCATGCTCTAAATGGTCTGAATATCAGCTACCAAAGAGAAAATCAATAATTAGAATACTGGTGACAATAAAGACTATTAACTGCGACTTTGCTTCAAGGGAAAAATGTGATCAAGAAAGGGCGTTTCTTAAAACATATTATGGAAAAGACATGTGTTTCCAATTTCCATGCAGTTAACATTTAACACCACTGCGCTCAATAACAATCAGCTTGAAAGTTGCAGCGAAATGCCAGTGGTGAGCAATAGTAATAGGCAGTGTCAGCTCTTGATTTCCAGTAACGATCAAACAGGTAACTTCATCAGTCTTTTTATATAAGGATAGTAAGCCATTTTTCCTTTTATGTAGGGTGGGTATTATTTCTATTGACCAACAAAAGTTTTCATAAAAACAAATGGAAAATGGGACTATTCTCTAGATAGCTATTCCCTCTGAAATCACCAAAGCCACCAAAGCCTATGCAGCCAAATGGAGTTAGTTATTGCAACACCTTTAGATACATTGAGATATAGCACATCAAACTCTAGAGTTTTAAATGACCTTGTTCCCTAAAGAAAGGCTCTGAACCAGCAATAAAGAATCAAGAACCACAAAATTAATTCAAGCAGTGAAAAACGGCTTGACAATGTTAAAAGAAACCCTACTGAAATAATGAAAAATTAAGTTAATAATGGACAAACAATAAATAAAAATCCTAAATTACCAGAACTTAAACTCAGGAAGTCTGCGAATGAATGGCTTGAACTCATCAGAACCTTTTGTTGGCAGCAAAGGCCCATCAGAAGGTTCTAGCTCTGGATCAACCAGAGGTGATAGAAACCCAATCAGAAGATTCAGCAAATAGATTCCCAGGCCATAAGACACAATGTAGAATCCTTGGACATAATAGACCCTCAAAACGTAGATCGATGCCAAAACAAAAGTCCCGATCCATCTGTACGTAGTGTGGGGAGTAGTTTTATCCAGATAATATTGAAATAACCTCAAGAAATCTTGCACCCCTTGGTTCACAGGTGCAGGAGCCGAGGCACTGCCACCTCCAACCCCCTCCATTCAATTTACAACCTGCATAAAAATGATTATGACTATCTGAAGTTAGAACCAAAAAAGAGCGCACATACAAAAAAAACAACAAAAGAAGAAAGAAAGAAAATGCCGCCGACACTTGAGAAGAATGAAGAACATGGTCTAAGAATCGAGCACATCAAAGACCACCAAACCCACCAACACCAACAACCTTTATTTTAAAAAAAAGAAAAGAAAAAAGAAGATAACGATAAAATATCCTTAAATGAGATCCGCAAGCATCATTTCACATTACATGTCATATGTTCCCAGATTTCTGGGGAATAATAACCAGGCGCCGAAACAAGATTCAGCATTAAAAACATGAGGGAGAAAATGGGAAAACCTAGCCCTAAACATAATCAAAGAAATCGAAGAAGAAGAAGAATAGAATAGAATGAAAGCTGACCTAGGATGACGGTTGAAGATGGAATTGACGGAGGAAGCGAAAAGTGAGCAGATCTAGAAGGAGAAGGGGGATTGGATTGGATTGGGTGAAACCCTAAAAAGGAAAAATGAGGAATTTGAAATAATAATAAATGGGAGTGAAGAAGAATAGAAGCTGACCTGAGAGGACCGGTTAAGCTGGAGAAGGACGAACAGATTTCGTTGGATGAACCGAAAAGTGTGGAGATCTTCACGGAGATGCGAATTTGTTGTTATTATTCGTTTAAAAAAAAAAAAAAAAAAAA